>JAWQFJ010021739.1:0-10000 GCA_034096865.1 Theodoxus fluviatilis
GTGCATCTCCTATGATAGAGTACTCCTTGATATATATATATATATATATATATAGAGAGAGAGAGAGAGAGAGAGAGAGAGAAAGACAGAGAGAGAGACAGAGAGAGAGAGAAAGACAGAGAGAGAGAGACAGAGAGAGAGACAGAGAGAGAGACAGAGAGAGAGAGAGAGAGAAGAACAGAAAGACAGAGACATACACAGATGCACAGGCAGAGACATGCGGACAACATACATCTAGATGTGGTGGGGGTGGAGGCAAGACTTAATGGTACAAGGGACCAGGCATGAGACAAAATCGCTGCTGCTTTCCACAACTTTATTGTTACCCATGGGTATAGGAGCTCTTGGCTGGTCTGAGGCCTGATGATAATGGCCTGGACCAACCCAAGACCGTGGTGGCAGTGGTCTCTCCCCCAGATGGGATGGGGTTTCTCAAGAGACAAATGGTGGTCGTCCCTCTAGACCTGCGGACAGTCCCTCCTTATCAAAGAACTGCGCGGACCTCAGGGTAGCCAGGCTTGGGATCTGGTGGTGATCTCAGCCTGTCTCAGGATTGTGTTTCCTAATGATAGAAAAAGGCTCATTGCTGCCTTATACTTACTTGAAATTATTCATACCAAGTGTTGCCTCGATAGGCATAACAAAGTCAACCGAATGAATATTGCACCATTGCAATCAGATGTCTTAATTTAGAGAAAGCATCAAATTTGTCTCTTGTTTCTAACAATTTAGGCATAGCGTGAGAACGACAGGAGAGAAACTGTCCGCGGTCACATGTCAAGTTCAAATAACAAACGATAAGGAAAGGCCACTCTGCGACCCTCCCGGACTGATAAGCTACATAGTAGGCTGGTCTTACAACATATATAACATGGGCGTCTGAGACGCAGGATACATGATAGAGGGAGGAGAGAGGGGAACACAATGTTTGGTTGGAGGGAGGAGGGAGGAGAGAGAGAGAGAGAGAGAGAGAGAGAGAGAGAGAGAGAGAGAGAGAGAGAGAGAGAGAGAGAGAGAGAGTCCATGTAAAGACTTCGGGCTTCACTTCACCCGGTCACATATCCCCCCAATCTAACAGTGCTTCGCCCTCGAAGTACAAGAAAAACAATGCCTAGCCTAATCTGGTTCGTTCAGTTGATTACCAGTAGTCATTCAACATAGAAAACAACATAGCATCCGAACTTGATACAGCATGTTGGGTCAGACATCTTGAAGCGGTCTTAACCATTCAGCAAGTGTCATCAACCTGACATAAAACATACACAACGTGTGCCTCAAATACAAGCTAGAAGCGGTCTTAACCCTTCAACTAGATGCAATGAAGCCACAGGTTAAACACTAAATAGTGGTGCTACACTCAACAGCAACACCCCGCAATGCTCTGACGGCATTACGAATTCCACCGTAATAAGACCAATTATGGTGCCACCGCAATGGATGTTCTGCCATTACGAACCATACCAGAAGTAGATAAAGACATAAGTCCCGGATGCATTGGAACAAGACATACCAGGCGGGAGGTTACATCCCACGAACAAGACCTTGGGTGGTATTTGACCTGAATCCACAAGGCTGTTCAGCCCAGAATACAACACGCACAACAATGAAACAGTACAGTCAGAATGACCACTTACAATCAACATATGAACCGATTTTCACACTACGATGGTAACATTTCATTACAAATATGATATACTGAATATATCAAGTGATAAGTATATTACTTCTAAAGCAACTTTAACAGAAAAATTGTATTACACTGTACATTTTTTTTCTTCATTACAACTACGTGTATGGAAAGACAAGTAGACAACGATCTTCCATTTACAAATCAAAATAGCGACTGCAGAAATTGCCTGTTTCGTTGATCAAATGAATTACTTACAATTGGAGTGTTCATTCCAATGAAGGGAATCGCATCCGTGTGTCTTCACAAAACTGTTCGTTGTCTCTCAGCACACACACACACACAAACGCAACCGAAGACGGCAGTCACACAATACCGAAATGTTCATGACGGGAATGAGTCCTGGAGGCGGGCGTGTGGAATGCCAGCCGTTGTTTTAGCATTCCAGGGAAGGCGTCTGCTATCTTCGGGTGATGAGGGGCTTGGCTGGGTGGTTCCAGTCTCATCAAAGGCAGGTTGGACGGGTGCCCCCTGTAGAGACAGCTGCATGTTGTGGCTCCACTTCACGATGATGTTGTGGCAGGGATGCTCAGGTGATGACAGGAATCGAACGGCGGGTGGCAGGCTACTGAGGAGGTCGTGCACTGCAGCGTGGCACTGACCATTTTCCTGTCGGTGAAGCGGAGGTTGAGGCCAAGTCTCGAAAGTGGCAGAGATGTCCTATGCTTCAAGCTGGAGGCGTCCGATGGCGAAATGGAGGCGGTAGTTTTTAGTCATTTCCTCTGTGGAGAGCGTCAGGCTCCGATGGTATTCAGAAAAGTTGTAGAAAGAGCACGATGTCTCACCCTGCTCCACAGCGCCATTTGTGGTGGGAGGTGGAGGCAAGGCTTAATGGTACAAGGGCCCAGGCAAGAGACAAAATCGCTGCAGCTTTCCACAACTTTATTGTTACCCATGGGTATAGGAGTTCTTGGCTGGTCCGAGGCCTGATGATAATGGCCTGGACCAACCCAAGACCGTGGTGGCAGTGGTCTCTCCCCCAGATGGGATGGGGTCTCTCCCGACCTGCGGACAGTCCCTCTTTATTAAAGAAATGCGCGGACCTCATGGGAGCCAGGCTTGGGATCTGATGATGGTGATCTCAGCCTGTCTCAGGATTGTGTTTCCTAATGATAGAAAAAGGCTCATTGCTGCGTTATATTTACTTGAAATTATTCACACCAAGTGTTTCCTCGATAGGCATAACAAAGTCAATCAAATGAATATTGCACCATCGCAATCAGATGTCTTAATTTAGAGAAAGCATCAAAATTGTCTCTTGTTTCTAACAAGTTAGGCATAGCGTGCGAAAACGACACATGTCAAGTTCAATTAACAAACGATAAGGGAAAGTGGCTCTGTGACCCTCCCGGACTGATAAGCTACATAGTAGGCTGGTCTTACAACATATATAGCATGGGCGCCTGAGACGCAGGATACATGATAGAGGGAGAAGAGAGGAGAACACATGTCGGGGGGGGGGGGGGAGGGAGAGAGAGAGAGAGAGAGAGAGAGAGAGAGAGAGAGAGAGAGAGAGAGAGAGAGAGAGAGAGAGAGAGAGAGTCTATTTGAAGACTTCGGGCTTCACTTCACCTGGTCACATAGATAAACTCGTAGACACAGAAAGACAAACACATGCACACACACACACACACACACACACACACACACAAACACACACACGCACGCACGCGCACACACACACACACACACACACACACACACACACACACACAGAACGAACAAACGAACGAATTAATCAATGTTTAGTACACCTGCACACTACATTGGAACGCGGACAAGTCGTATCAAACACGAACGACGGTTATGTACAGTCATGAAAACTGGCATCCAGTTGTGGCAAGCACACTGAACACGATCTGCACGAAAGACAGTCTTTTTTCCTTTTCATGCAGACCGTGTAGGGAGCTGTCGTGTAGGTGGCGCCTTGCGCATCTCGGTTCTGCCTTTGTTGACAAAAATGTCCCGCGTGGAGAGAGAGAGAGAGAGAGAGAGAGAGAGAGAGAGAGAGAGCTAGAGAGAGAGAGAGCTAGAGAGAGAGAGAGAGAGAGAGCTAGAGAGAGAGAGAGAGAGAGCGAGAGAGAGAGATGGAGGAAGGGACGGAGGAGAGAGAGAGAGAGAGAGAGAGAGATAGGCAGGCAGGCAGACACATTAAAAGAACAATACAGTATTGCATCGTACTGTATTATATCGTATTGTATTGTGCAAACAAATAGACAAATACGAAGAGTCATGCGCGTTGGAGTTTCAACAGCGAACATTTTTATACATTACCATGCATGCGTATGCCCTCTCACAACACTTTCAGCAGTACCGATTGTTCTGCATTGCAAGATTTCGACTTTTGACGCAACCCATTTTTTGTTCATCAAGATGGCCCTTGCTCTAATATATATTATTTCTCCTTTGATAGTCGCAAAAGTCGTTGACTTGCATATCTCGCTTCATTAAGATGGCCCCCTGCTAGAGCGATATCTTGCCGACTACAATAAATATGAAGTCTCAAAGTCTTATCGTGGTTTGGAGAGACCACCCTCTAATGGCAGCCATTAATGCGCAAGACCTGAAAATAATTTCCTCGATAATAGGGCAATGAAAATGGGCAGGCCAGCAACACTGTCTTCGTTCAGCCTGGCACAGAACGAGTGCTATAAAACTGTTTCCTGGTGGGCTTTTACCTGGCCTTTTCTTAAAATGATAGGCAAGAACGCCGCCTATGCTCGGTAAAAAGAAAAAAAAAACTTTCCTGATACCCCAATGACTGTAAGTTCTTTCCGGCTGAGGAGGCATTGGTGATGTAGATGTCTCTAAAATAATTGCGCACAGATGCATATTAACATTAGCATGTCAAAATCATTCATAAAAGAGACATTTTGAACAGCCTTTGTTTCTAAAACATTACTGCGTTGAAAACTGTGCATAAATAATATTATTTTTTTAAATAAATACGTGATATTCACAACAATATCAAAATATCATAGTTCACAGTTAGGTGACGGTGTAATTTATCATTCAAAATGATAGGAAAGTATGGCAACAGATAAATCTTGGAATTTGATAAAACTATTGTGGATTTTCATAAATGTTTTCATGAAACTTTAGTATTCCTTTAAATACTCAAAACCCAGCTTTGTTATTAAGCGAATTGTATGACGTTTTCACTAAAGCGCAGTCAGAAAGCGCACCAATTTTCCCGGGGTCGGCTCTGCATTGCGGGGGGCCGCTATTGCGGGATTTTTTTTGGTCAGAAGTTCTTAAGGCCATTTTGATTCTTTTGTCCTACAACGCCTAAAAACAATTAAAGTTTTGTTACTTTTTGGGGGAAAAACTTTTTTCGGGTTTTACCGATAGCGCTCAGCCTAGGCCGCACCCGCCACCCCGCCTGACTGACTTAGCCTGTACGGAGAGTTTCACCTAAACCCGGACGCGTTACTTTTTGTCACGTTTGTGTCCAACATCAGCGTCGGGCCCTGGAGTTAGGACGTAGGGACCACCCGTTGAGAGTCAAACGTGGGTGGGATGGAGTTAGAAAATAAAGCTTCAGCCGTTATTGATAAAACCCGAAAAAATTTGTTTAAAAAAGTAACAAAAAGTTTATGGTTTTTTAAGCGTTTTAGGACAAAAGAATCAAAATGACCTTAAGAACGTTTGACCAAAAAAATCCCGCAATAGCGGCCCTCCGCAATAGCGAACACATTCCATTTTCCCTAACCTGAGGAGCACCAAAATCTCTGTTTCATTCAGAGCACTGGCAAACTATGATGAAGGAGTTCTTTAGCCACAGCTCACAGCGACATGAACCCGGCTCCAACCGATATATTATCTATTTTCGTCACCTCATATCGCCTATGATCTATGGGTATTCATTTCCTTCTGCGGCTTCGGTAAAACTGCCACCTAGCCCCAGCTATGTTGATGAATGGATCACTCAAACGATTGGGTTGCAGGGGGAACTCAGTAGAGAGTAAATGTGAAAAGAGCAGACAAAAGACTTGTTTGCAGCAAGCTTACGGAAGAGTTGGGGTATTGTACGGTGAGAAGATGCCTTTCTGATGAGGCCTCCTGCAATGGAAGGCATTGATGCTCAGACTTGAAAATAATCTGCCAGATAATTTGGAGAAACTTTGCCATCTCAAAACAATTGACTGAAGTTGTGCATAAGAGTGTTCTGTTACAAATTAGGCATGTTGGTGCTTAAGTCAAAGACCGACAGTTAGTCGTTAGTGGACTTTCATGTACAAATATGGGAATTAATGTTATAATACGATTTTTAGTTACTGTAGTGACTCTTTAAAGCGTCTCTTTTTTAACTAACAAAAATTCGAAGTGTATTAGAATGCCGCCATCCGAGCAAAGTGCACATACTGCAGAACTTCACTGGTGTAACGTTCAAAGAACGAAAAGGAAGGCAGCGCATCAGATTTGCAAGTCAACGGCTTACTTCGGTTTGTAAATAGAAACATCTATGTTTTACGGGCGTCTCCAAATCCTTGTACGTCACTTAAGGGACTTTCTTCGACTGCAAAGTCAAAATGTATGCATTATCTGATCTGGCTCATCGCCCAGTCGGCGAGGGCTCCACCGCCCGATCGCCTGTCAGCCAGGTCGGCGCGGAGAGTGTGCGAACATGCCTTTTTACATCACGATTTGCCCCTCAAGGGGGCAATAACGCCGGCGCAGCGATCGCTCTAAGTGTCTCGTCGCCCTGATGCCTGTGGGCGTCCATCAAGTGTCAGGAATTACGACAACCCCGTTGCTGGAATCAGGTCGCTCTCCATGACTCGAGTGCCTCCAAATTGCCCAACTCCCGGACACTTGCTTGCCTAGCACCAACAATGCTATGACCACTCCGTGCAAATAAATGGAAAGATCGGACCCCTCCAATACCATGAAGAAGAAAAAAGGCCCATCGACGAGATGGCGGTTCCTTTGCAGCCCAAGTGACTTTTTTCCATTGCTGTCTCGCTCTCTCGTCGAGCCTTCGGGTCAGTGCCTCGCGGGGAGGGCTGGACATCGTCACCTCATCAATATTCATCGGCGTGGTGCCGCAAGGGTAGGCATTAGACGGCCTTTATCTGACGATCTTGGAGACGAGACGAGGAATAGGAGCGAGCCATTGACTTCCGCTCGCCGTAACGCTTCCAATGAAATCAGGGAGAGGCGATTGGCAAGACTGGTCTGGATGCCTCTGTTACCCCGCCGGCAGACAAACCGGCCATTTCCATCCTGTCTGCCTGCAAACGAGCCTTCTTCCAGCTTGAGGTGCCCCACCCCTGCTTACACAGTGGAAAGAGGCGCGCTGGCTGCTCGAAGACCACGGACCTCGACGCCGCATTCGGCCTTTCGCTTCCATGTTTAAAGACCTGAATGAAACTTCCAGAAAAAGACATTTCACTCCGTCCTAAACGCCGCTCAAAAGATGGCTGGCTGGTCAATTAAGAGAAACCAAAATGCTGTACATTCGTCTGTCTCAGTTACACAACGCATGGAAATGATTTCTTGATCCAAGACATATTTTCATAAAATTGGCACTATGGTACTCAACTGCTATGCAGGTTTTTGCGACATAGTAAATGTGTGGCAAACCAACCGTAGCTCATGCAAACGCGTTTTATACAACCGACATGTATGAGAACGTTATTGCCTGTTCAAGGTTTACACTGCATAAATCTGAGAATACATTATAGATATAACTTGAGCTTATTCGTCGAACGACTTTGGTTGAACTTACTACCCAAGATTACTTGGTGAAGCAAATATGTTTCCATCTCGTTTAAAAACCAACGAGTTCCCTGAAAATACAGAAAAGGCAGTACGACGATTTTCTCGGGCCTGTAAGACAGCTTTTGTATCACGCAACTATAAAAAAATGCTGAATATGAGTGGGCCTGTAATACGTCACGGTTCAATCACCAAACAAGTAGTGTGCTCGAGTATTGTTCTCCAATGCTTCAATGATTTCAAAGACACGGTGAGACTTAAGCCAATCCTCCATAAATCTGTCGTACGTCGAATTCATGAAATATATCGTGATGGAGGATCTTCCTGTCACTAGTTGCGGGGTTAAATCACGTCTGGACTCTTTTGACGGAATGATGTACAGGAGCCACAATTCTTATGTTTTCTAGGAATGGGACGATGAACGCCTACGATGGGATCCTGCTGAATTCAATGGCTTGAAAGTCCTTAGGATTCCCTGCGAGAAGATATGGCTACCTGACATCGTGCTCTACAACAGGTCAGTATCATCTACCTGTATGTGCCATTGCCTGTTTCGGTATTTTGGTAATTGCCTTGGTAATTTATTGTCCCTGCTCCTGCTGTTGCTGCTGCTATTGCTGCTACCTCTGCTGCATCTGTGGCAGTAGTGGTGAAGACGGTGGTGGCAGCTGTGGTTGCGGTGATAACGGTTGCTACACTGTAGGTGGTTGTGGTGGAAGTTTGGTGGTGGGATGGATGGAAATGGTACAGCTGCTGTTGCTGCTACTGTTACTTCCAGGAATGGCTTGGGCGTGTTTGATTGTGGTGTGGTGATTTCTTTCGACATCTTTTGTTTTTGTTAAATTCCTGAAAAATGAAAAACAAACCTCATAAACAATTTACCCAATGCAGATTTGAGGAAGATAACTTTTGATACAGCAATTTACTGACCTTAATAATCAAAATGCATTTAAGAATCGTATTGGCAAAACCTTATACTGGGACACTGTCGAAGTCTACTACATTTAAATAAACCAAATGTCTCCGTCCCAGGGATAGAACCATTTAAATATCCTGACAATGTGGGATGTTATACTGACTGCAACCTTGTGTCGTTAGCTTTGGTTCAACGTCTATGACGGACCAAAGCAAAAAGACAAAAGTATATACAGGAACTTCCCAACCCTTCTAACTTGTTTAGAAGTCTACTACACTTACTAAAAAGCATGGGCTGTCCGCATGTGTGTCTTCTCGTCTTTGCTTTCATGAAAAGTCTGGACCTTTTTCAAGACGCGGGTGTCAGGGAGGTTGTCAAAGGCAGGTGATACACGTTGTATTTGCATCCGTCCTTAGAAGTGACGGCGTTTGTCCGCCAACATTTTGCCTGCCACTTCGCTTTAAAAAGTCATTAAGCGCTCAAAGAATGCAGCATCTCAAACAGCCATCCAGTAATATGTATGGTTGACTAAACAAACTCGAACACCGCTAATAGAGTCTAACAGGATTTCATTTCGCTTTCAAACTAGATTGTGTGTTTGCTGTGATGTTTAAGTTTCTGAACTCTAAAAATGACTACACTTGTTCCCATGTTGGGTTACCTTGCGCTGAAAGCATGAGTACTGCTGAATTAGTTGCTTGTCATGTGCTTTTCCATTTAATCATTGAAGCAGTTAAGGTTTTATCTTTTGGTCAAGGAACGATTTGCCAGAGGCGTCTGCAGAGATGATGACAGTTAAATTTCAATCGATTTCACGGTTACATCAACGTGCCCTTCACCCACATTCCATGGCAGCTGACGGATAACCGATATTTTTTTAAGGGGGGGAGGCCGCTTGGGTTTTTGCTCTCGCTCTGATTGCTTTGCGCTCGGACAGAAGTTTCATTGCTGTTAAAAGCACATCAAAGTGGGCTGTTTATTCAGTATCACCGAACATGGCTGCCCTCTTTCCATTCGGACCTATGGCCATCTGAGGACGAGCACTGTGGGGTTAGCTGTCCTAGGTGGCCCTAGGTGGCAGCGAAAGTGCGCTATCTCCCTCTATGGCGTGACCCATGGAGTTCAGTAAGATGGGGATGGATGAGCGGAGGAGTAAGGGAGCATTACCGCTTGCGCGTGTCTTCATCTTTGAAACCCAGTCCTTTCACGTGCCGATGAACACCAAAGCTGCCTCTGTACAGAGCCTGAGACCAGTCTTGCTTCTAGCTAGATCAAATGGACTTGTTGGGCTCACGAACTCACGGGGAACGTCTGATAATGAAATTTTCCCTGCACTTTTTGGGGAAGGAGCCATCTCTGGTGGAAGCTAGTGTAATGAAATCTTTTTGTGAGCGGGAGTTCATCCTAGCCCTGATCCCTGGCCGTCATGCCTGCTGAAGCGATGCGTTCCCAGATTGCCCGAGGAGCTGCCCTCTTTCGTTTCAATCACTTAGACTGACGGATTGTGCCCTTCAGCGACGATCCGCTAGTAATTGTTGCTCTCTGGAAGATGTTTCTGTTGCGTTCTTTTAGTCTGTGTCGTGAATGTAATTCAGGCATGAGATGTCTTATCGGTCATCAATGAGCGTGGTCGGGGACTAGTTACAAGGGTGCCTTACCACGCATTGCAAACGGGG
>JAWQFJ010021739.1:15000-17500 GCA_034096865.1 Theodoxus fluviatilis
ATCATAATAAATCTACCACGTCTCCCCATGCGTACGACGCAAATAACTTGGGAAGGAAAGTTTTGAATTGCCCAAGCCTCAAAGAAAGCCCGTTTTCAGTCAGCAATGGCCTCATATAGCCGACAAAGGCTTGAGGGCCCACCCCGCGATTCACGTAATGATCCAACCATTGGCCATCAGTTTTATTCAAAGTTGGCATGAAACACGTAGCAAGTGCAGTGGTTAATACGGGGAATGTTGACAGGGCATGCATTTTCTTTGTGCCTGTGTTTTAATGCTTGCTCGAAATCAACTTGCAGACGGTGCATCTGCGCACTCAGTCGTTAACTCGTCATTTCCGTCGGGGAGGCAATCCTTTATTTCTGTTTCTCCGCCTTGCACATGCGTGGGCAGTTACTTCTTATTCTCTGCATTAGGAATGATTTGGAATCGCTATGGGCTAAGAAAAAAAGAGTTGTTTTCTCTGGTTTCTAATTTTCTTTTCCAGAATAAAAATGTCTGCAGGGTCCGCGTAGAGGACGTGACAGCCATGGGAACGAATCAGCTCCATGAACGTTTTTACCTCTGGTCGCTCGGAGTCCTTTAAAAATACAAATTGAAATTGGATCCTGTTCTTCTAATTCTTCTTTGTCCGGCGACATCTCGAGGGAATGAGCCAGGGAGGGAAGGGAACGAATTGGATTTAGTTTCACTGTTCAAGTGCAGCGAATATTTTTTTCCATGCTGCAAGCGACATAAATGACGAGAAGCTACCACACGACAAATCATGATCAAACATGTTGCTGTCAGTTGCGCCAGCTCAGGACGCGTTTCTGGGGTTACCCCTAAAAAAGAAGTGTCATTTCCTATCAGCTTCAGATGAGTGATGTCATGTCTATTAATGTCCCTAGCGGATCTTTTAAAGTTCGCCTAGAGATCCCAGTGGCAGAGGTTTATTGTGATGTTCTGAGCGACTCTGACCAGTTTGCGTTCAATTTCGAAGAGTACTGTATGACGAGTATAATTATACCATTCCCCGACAAGCACATCTACTGTTGTGTCAGTCGCTCACAACCCAGCTTGTCTTCAATATCATGACAAGTAGTTGACATTCTTGGATCGGTTGCAAAACTACTTGAAGCTTACTAGTTTTACTGAAGAAAAACTATCTATAGGCGAGTAAGTACTCACTGTAGCTCTACATGTAACATCCAGATCGGATTAAGCAATGGTGTCAACATGTTTATTCGTTTCTCGCCTCGTGCTGTTCATCATGAATGTTTGCCAATAATCAAGGAGGCCTCAAATCTCTTTCCTGAGAGCCCGGCTATTTAGAACTGCTCGAGATGGTGAATAAGGAGTGAGACCCGGTTCAGTCATACGAATGGGCATGTGAATTGCATTGATGGGTCGCATGCGTGCAAAGTAGGGTATGTATATGTATTCTCCAATCTGGTATTGATTATCGTTTCTGTGCTTGTGGATAGCGTTTGATTCGCATTTGTAGAGATCGTGGGAACAATAAACCTCATTCTCGGTTCCGCTCTCTCACTTTTTGAAATTGGGTTCTCTTTGCAATTCGATCACAATTATACTATTTCATTTGATTACTACGATGTCCTGCACACACGCCAGTCAATTTTGCATTATATTTTTTCAGGGTTTCGCCTTCACATTCAAACAATTTATAGATAGTAATGCAAGGAGAGAAAGAAGAGAGAGAGAGAGAGAGAGAGAGAGAGAGAGAGAGAGAGAGAGAGAGAGAGAGAGAGAGAGAGAGGTGGGGGGGGCGGCTTGAACTTTAGCCTCTTTAATAATGCCGGCCACCCGTTACATGTGACAGATAGATCATATTAAACAATGTTATGCATGACTTCTCTGACGAACGATAGTTTACAGTCATTTTCTTAACCCAGAGAAGTTCTAGTGGAGATCTCTTTCTCCTTGAGAATTAGTGCGTAGTGGATGAACATACCTACGTCTCTTGTTTTGCGGGATCCGTTCCCTCAGTGAAATGTATACAACTTTTCAGTGCATTACATAGTATATGCCGACTCATATAGTTATTCCTAAGCTCTTTGTAGAGAGGGTAATACAACAGGAAATGCTCTTCATTTTCTGTGCTTCTGGAAAATGTACATATGGTATCCAGGTGTTGTCGATTCGTAAACTGTTTGTTCCCCTGCAGATTATTGATCCCAAAACGGCATCGCACAAAAGCGTCTCGAAATTTCTTAATGGTAAGGTGAAATAGATAATCTTATACTGCAAAATGATCTTTAAATGATGAATACCATTGGTATCTGACACTGGTAGTAAGTTTGTGGTGTGTGTGTGTGTGTGTGTGTGTGTGTGTGTGTGTGTGTGTGTGTGTGTGCGTGCGTGCGTGCGTGCTTGTGTGTATGTGTGTGTGTGTGTGTGTGTGTGTGTGTGAGAGAGAGAGAGAGAGAGAGAGAGAGAGAGAGAGCAGACGGACGGACGGACGGACGGACGGACGAACGGACGGACAGTCAAACATAGA
>JAWQFJ010021739.1:22500-27500 GCA_034096865.1 Theodoxus fluviatilis
TTTGCATTGATTTATTCGTGAACTGGTATCGCTTTTCACACTAGTTCACACTAGGGCAGCAGTTGCTTGATCCTAAAGTAGATATCTGCCAACAGCTTGTTGATGTGGCCGGCGGACATGAAAAACAAAAGCAAATACAACTGAATGAAAAACGGCATATCAGGACAGATTTCCAAGTCTACACTTTTTCACACAGTGACTAAACATCCTACTTACTGCAGCGAGGCAAACGGACATCGTCCAGGGGCCTCTAACACTAGTACCATTTTATTATCGCCACAAGCAAAGTACACAGAAATGTCCCCCTGCAGACACCGTTAATTTCAGCACCAGCATGGTTTCTCATCATGTATGGATAATGTGCACACACAGAAAACAGCTGCTAGATGATTGCTTCGGGAAAATAATTCTCTGGCGAACATGAATTGGAAATGACTTGACTAGTACATTTTTAAAACAATATTTTTGACTTTACGCAACAAGTAATAATACTGGTATAGGTCATGAGACACAACTGCTAATGTTTTGCAGTTTTAAAGGGAACATATATCGTAACTCAGTAATTTATCAATTACAGACATAAAGTTTTACCAGCACAGTAATTGCTATCTGTTGTTGCGCTTTTCTTGTGAACTTCGATCTATATCAGGCCAACTCTATAGTTGTCGATGATACATGTCGTTCATCAGCACCACGCAGAAATGATAGCACTGAAGAGAACCACTGGTTTTGCTTGCAGGTCGATCTTGAGAACTACGTCTTCAGTGGAGAGTGGGAACTGATCGACGTCAAGATCCGACGGACCGTCATGTACTACGCCTGCTGCCCAGAGCCCTTCCCCGACGTGCGCTTCACCATCATCATTCGTCGCATGACCCTCTATTACCTCTTCAATATCATCTTCCCCTGCCTCTGGCTGACCATCCTCAGTCTTCTAGGGTTCTGGCTTCCACCTGATTCAGGAGAGAAGATCACCTTGGGCATCACTGTATTGCTGGCGTTCTCCGTGTTCATGCTGCTAATTGCCGAGAACATGCCAGCAACGTCGGAGTTCGTCCCTCTCATAGGTGAGCGACTTGCTGTTGATTACCTCAAGGACGATAGTCAAAGTGTGGATGTCTTTGGTGATTATAGTCAAATCGGGGCAAAGATGTCCTCTCATCAGTTAGAGTGTGGTCAATTAAAAAGGTGTTAATTTTAGCGCACTAACGTGCTCAGAGAAAACTGAGATATTTAATAGTGTCGGCATTTGTGTTTTTGTTTGATGACGAGGGATACGTTTAGGTACAGTTTTAAATGCTTGGCTGCATGATGATCGTTAAAGGGAATATTCTTTAGAATGTGAATTAATGTATATGTATTAGCAGTCTTTATGAAAATGTATATGAAACGCTAACAAAAATGCGTAACTCAATATTCGAAGCAATTTAGATAATGTATGTCATGCCTCTATGAATTACGTTACGATTGTCTTGGAACCAACTGTAACGTTGTTCCTGAAATACAGATTTTGCGAGCAGGAAGAAGGAGTCTTTGCTCTATTTATATTTTAAACAACCTTTACATTTCAAATTTTGACAACTTTAGCAAAACCTGCATAAAAGTTGGCTTAGGAAGACAAATATTTGTGTTGCATAAAGTCAATATTGGATTTCTAAGAGGCGAGGACATTTGTAAGTTTGCACTTGTCGGGGCAACACAGTTATTTCATGTTATTGTGATGCCTTTTCCAATTCACATGCTCCGAATGTTTTGGTATACTACATTTGCCAGTCTCTGATGTAGGGGACTGCACTTGTTCGAGAACAGCTTTGTCAAGTGAATGAAAAGTGGAAATTCATATCTCAGGTTCAGACAATCTTTCGTTGCTTGTTAAAAATGCCTATTTTGGTTCCTAGTTTTCTCAACAAACATAGTTTGCATGCAGCTTCTCATGTAAACAGTGCATACTTCCTGCATCCTTATCTCAGACAGATGCCATTTAACAGGGAGGAAGGGGAAAGGGGGTGGTGGACAATGAAGACATCTATCGTGATAAAAAGTAGGAGAGACCCAGTTCTTTATGTTGCCTGGAGCCAGCCACTGTTATCGAAAAAAGCCATTAGGAGGTTGCGGGATACAGCAAAGGCTGTCTACATGTACATGGTTGTACGGGCCGCATGCTAAACGTCGATGGAAAAACGTTATTCTAAGAGCTTTTTTATATATTGTTGTGAGTTGCCGTACTCACAGTGGTTTAATGCACCACTTTAGACAGGCCGAGACATTAGTCCTGAATGGGTTTTAAAAAGCCTGTACTCGAGAACTCCATGTTGCAGGGGTAAAGGACCTTGTGGCAAAGGTAATGAAAGGAACATACATCTAAATAGATGTGTTGTTTCATGACATACTTGACAGTGATATGCGGTGATTGTCTGATCCTTTAGTAAGATTCCTCTGATTGGGCACAAAATGACCTTCATAAAACTTATACACAGATAAGAGTTTAAGAAAAAGAGAGTTCAAAGGATTCTGGCAATCTATTTCAGCACACGAACTGGAAGTAAACGAAGGAGCAAGATCAACAGCAGATCGTATAGTTGCAGTAGTGAACTTTATGTATGTTGCGCTATCAGTGAAACGCGCGGGGGAGTAAATAGAAGAGGAAGTATTATATTCATGTCACAAAACAGAAGTTGTTGTGTTAACGACGTTTTCAAGGTTGGAATAATGTGTTCTTCAGAACGAGAGCAGGTCTTATCAAAGCCTATGGCGGCAGTGCGGGCACTTCCCTTATCATTCCCTTTCAAACAAAGCGATTCTTCCTTTTACTTCCAGGCATCTACCTGACAGTTACCATGGCCATGACCTCGCTGTCCATCATCCTGACAGTCTTCGTACTGCAGCTCCACCACGTAGGTCCGCACCAGAAACCCGTACCTCGCTGGCTGCGCACCATCGTCTTCGACTTTCTCGCACGCATGCTCTGCATGCGCCATGCCGCGCAAGTCGTGCGCTTTGAGCCGGCCCCTCGCCCACCGGACATCGGGTTGACCACCTTCATGGACAACGTGGAGAGCAGCAACTGCAATGGCAACCTGCGCCAGAACGGCATGGGCCTGCAGAACGAGCAGTTCATCGAGGGAAGGGTCGGGGGTGAGGCAACCAATGAGCGCATTACACGGCACCTGCGGATGCTAGTGACCCGTCAGGACGAGGAAGAACACCACCAGGACGTGGTCAACGAGTGGCGCTTTGTGGCCCACGTCATGGACCGCATGCTCTTCTGGATCTTCCTCATCGTGGCTGTGGTGTCGTCCGTGGCCGTGCTGGTCATCAAGCCCCTGTACAAGCCCAAGGTGTGACGCCCAGCCACCTCCTTGGCGGCAGCTTCACTGTGATGTGACGTGATGTGAAGTAATGTGATCATCTCGATCTTCCATTTACCCATGTGTAACAAGGTTTACTGTGGACAATATTCACACTTAGAAAGGAAGACGACAGAATTTCAGTCATTATTCTCTTTCACCAGGATTTTAAGAAGTTTTTTTTTCAAGAGAGTGGATTAGTACACATCGAAAATGTCATGTACGCAGAAAGAGATTTTGGGATGACAAACTTAGCTATGGCAGAGAGTGGGGATCTACATATGTGGTGCAGAATAGACTTCGCAGTCTGCATGAAAGTTCACGACAGACAGTTCTTGATTGGCGCAAAACACAACATATTTGGTGCCTTGAACGCTTCTGTTGAAGAGAAAGAAGCAACGTATTCCCGATACCCTTTGACCAAGTTCGTAGAGAACCGTGCGTGAAATGGACGTTGTGCGTAAGTATTCATGAACAGATTCAGTCTCCTATATTGTCAAGTCCTGCCACGTGGTGATAAAACGTTTCATTTGATATGGAGAAACTAAATGTTTGGGATGTCTGTGGTAATCTGCGAAACGATCTTGCAGGAAAAGAAGACTGCATGGTGTCGTTTAAATTGTAATTGAAATTACCATGGCCTCTGGAGGTAAAATGTTTGAGACAAGCCTCAATGTGGAATTGTGTTTTGCGACAAACACGAATTCGCAGATTGCAGAAATATCTATTTTCGATTTGTGATTCAGCAGCCCTGACGTCCAAGTGAACTCGATTCAGCACTGCAGTTAATATTTGCTGGCGTCAATAGCTTATACGAACAGAAAACAGGTATTGTTCACACGGTATGACACAGTCATTTACGGAAACGGTCGAGCGTTTCATGACGGAGACTCTTCAAGCAAAGTGTCCAGTTATAGGCAAGCTGAATACTCGAATGTTCTTGAAAATGAACCCAGTTCATCATGTACGACAACGTTTTCTCACTTGGAAGACATTCACCTGCTTCACATTTGAATATGACATCCGTTCTATCGCAATTGTAGAGTATACTGTTACTTGTTGAATACCCACTGTTTGTGATAATGAACAGGAAACAAAAAAGGAAAATGTTGAAACTACTACGGTTTAAAATCCTCGTTCATTTCGTTTCACTTTTACATGACAATGTGATCGACGTTCAGGTGAAACTTGTAAGGCAAGTTGATAGTGTCGTTATCAAACTTTTTGCATGAAAGTGATCGTTTTGCATGGTCTCGACAATACTTACTTTAATGCAGACCATACCACATGCTATGTCAAATTCCTGGATTTTAAGACGTGTATGTGCATGTGTGTGCGTGTGCATGTGTGTGTGCGTGCCTGCGTGCGTGTGTGTGTGTGTGTGTGTGTGTGTGCGTGCGTGCGTGTGTGTGTGTGTATGCATGAGTGTGTGTGGACGTATGTGTGGGCGCGTGCGAGAATGCATGCATATATGTGTATAAGGTCGTGGTGGTGGTGGTGGTGGTGGTGGTGGTGGTGGTAGTGATAATGTGTGTGTATGCGTGTGTGTGTGTGTGTGCGTGCGTGTGCGTGCGTGCGTGTTGATATTGATGGTTATGAAACTAGGAGTGCAACCTTAGTGGTGGCCTGTTCTGCAACAGTAATAATTCCTAC
>JAWQFJ010021739.1:32500-40000 GCA_034096865.1 Theodoxus fluviatilis
GTGGTGTCTGTTAAAAGGAAACACGCGCTATCATTAGAGGGTTGATATAGTTTTTCTCTATTTTATTTCCATCTTGTATTTTTTTTAAAGTTCCAAATATTTTTCACAATGTAAATCAAACAAACTAAATGAACAATTCATCAACCTTTTCATACTGCTTTCAAAAAGAGGAAAGACTGAAACGCGTTAGTTCATTACCGTAATTCTCTTCACTCGTGCTAATTGATTTCCAAGCTTTGTTGTTGTTTTATTATAACAGACCATGCTGTCTGATTAATGAAATGTATTTTTCTTCTGCTTAAAAACGTTTCCATCTAAAGAACGTACTCGAAATCCTGCAACACGTTCTAGTTTTAGCCAATCTGCCGATGTCAGCCTCAGAACCTCTACAACAAGCCAAGTTCAACACGAAAGCCCAACTTGCTGCTCCTGATGGCCCGTCAACGGGCCCTTCTCCTCCTGTCCCGCTTTCTTCATCCCATCAACTTTCTTCTGCCCTGGTTTTCCATCTTTCCCTTATTCGTCCCTGCCTGGCCAGCGTGCTGCGATTGGGACTGTAGAGATGACTGACGTACGGACGATGGTGACGGCTTTCTCGTTGGACGATGTCTTCATGGCGTCGTCTTCGCCGTGTCGAAGGCCAAACGCCGACGGCGGGGACGCGGGCCGGCCCAGCCTTTTCTTTACAGCCGCTGGCGCCAGAAGCAAAGCCACGGCCTCTGTTCAAGCAGGAAGACCCGCATACATGAATCTTCGATCGGGGCCTGTTCTCAACCAGTCCCCCATTCCTTCGACGCCCTGCCGATCATGTGGGTGCTTTCACCATTTGTTTTGCTGGCAGTTTGCTGCATGCGTTATGTCTGATGATGAGGGTCACCTCGGTGAAGCAGAGAATATGGATAACATCTGTGATTAGTCGAGTTTCCCGAGCTACCGCTTGCCTCCCAGAGACAGTGATTACTTTTCGTTCTACATGCAGATTTCCTCTTGGTCGGTTGCTGCAATCAGCCTCGACGGAAAGACACGGCGCTGCTTTTTCGATCCTCACTGTCTCCTAAGAAGCTGCATTTTCAGGGACGAAAGCACATGTCCTTACTCCATCCGATACCTCTCCATTGAATGCAACGTTCTGTTGATCACTTTAGTGGAGAGGATAGCCCGGAAATACGTGCAGCAATATCAAAATATTATTTCCGCAACTATTATAGTATCTGGGGCGAGCTCTCCACTTGTAGCACCTCGCACAAAACATTCATAGCGTTCCAAGCACTTCCTCCGAGGGCACAAGCTCATCCAAATCAATATTTAGAGCAACACGGATCTGACAGACATTTTGGAGAGGTGACATCCACCCACCCACTAAACAAGTCAGTTTTCCAGCTGGATGAAAATTGATCCCAGAGATTTCATTTGTATCTGGTCATGTTGGAAAGAAATACCCCAATGGGGACACAAAGGGCAGTGAAAATTTATCAGCTATTTGAAAACATATGAGATTAAGGTAGTAAAACATATCGGGCACAGACATCCTTTCTTATCACAATGTTGTATTTGCACTAGAAAAGATGTATGTATCTTTCTTGGTTTTGCAGACAATATATAGTCCCATTGGCGACAGAAAGGATGAGGTAAAATCAGGAGGCACTTTAAACAAACATGGAGGTCAGACGATGGAATTGAGCTTAAAGGCGGACAGAGCTGTGTTCACACTGATGCGTTGTATGTTTTCTTTCACTACAAGAAAAATAAAAATCTGATATTTGGAGAGCAATACATTCAAGCTATCGGCATACTTGTGATTAAAAGAAACTGCGTTAAGATTTTGAAAAACATTTACCTCATCCGCACTGGTATGAATTCTAAAGTCTTTCATTGTGTTGTTGTTATCTATGGTCGAAACTTGTCGTCTTTCCCTTTTCAGCAAGACTTTTTATTCTCAGTCTAGTCACATAACTTTAATCGCGTCAATCTTTGTTTCCACAAACTGCCATTACCATCTCTTATGTACAGCAGAGGCATACGAAAGTATAGGTCATTTCACAAGATTTGTAACTATTTTTAACCATCCTTTACAACTGTGTTTAACGTCATCAAACTTCATTTTGAGATAAGCAAATATAATTAGATATGTTGGATTGATCAGTATTAAGAATTTGGTTATTTTAGAATTTACGTCCCTTTGTCTGTTATACAAAATTGCGTTTTACTGAGCTTGACATTTGCAGTCATCTCAATGGACTGCCAAGTTGACATACCACGTTTTAAAAAGCCAGCATAATGACGTCACTACGTTGCCTTAAAACATTGTCTCAACTTGAACACCCATTTTCACAAAACGCCATAGCAGCGGGTACAAATTAGCAGCAGCTCATATCTTCTTCATGACTTCTCCTAAAGGACAATGTATCCACTTTACGGCCATATGAATAACTCAGAATTTCCACATGTGAACATTCGTCTCATCAAATGGTAGATCGTCAATTTTTTCTCTCTGTCCTTTCTCGTCATAATATGCCACATATTCATTATGACGATAAACTATTTTATGTACTTTTCCAGAATATCACGAAGAGTACCACCATTAGATTCCAGATTTCCAAAGAAGACGCAATCGCTTTCCTTTACTTATGACGGTTAACCAAGTTTAGCATCACCTGGCTCGATGAGTTTATATTTATGAAACAATCCCAATTTTTTTAAACAAAATAAAATAGAACTATGATGCACGCACATGCGATCATGTACAAACACACATATACACATGCGCACACAAAAACACACGTGCACACACACAGTCACACAATCATACACACACGCGCGCGCACACACGCGCAGACACACACATACAAACACACATTCACGCACGCATGCACGCACGCGCGGACGCACACACACACAGACACACACACAAACCACATACACACACACACACACACACACACACGCACGTACACAAGCGTGCACGCGCGCACACACATACAGTCTCAGACTTACGAGCTACTTCATGCTCCCCATCTTCCATCTCCTCCTGCTCCCGCCCCCATCGCTCCCACTCCTGCTGCTCCTGTGCATTCTCGGTGAGATCGCAGTTCTTGCTGTCCATATCATCGCTGTCGTCGACATCATTGAATACAAAAGGTGGAGAAGGGCAATAACACGATTTGCTGAAGTAAACACAATGCGAAATACATACGAGTATTTGCGTCTTCACATTCGTGACAAAAACATATCTTCTATGTTTAGCAATTTTTTCATGGCATGTCAAACCCTGAAATTTTGAACCAGAAAATAATGTGCAACTCCCTTATATGTAGTTTTGACATATAGGCCTCTTCCAGTTCAAATCTAGAGATCTTTGCTCCAACAATTCTACATCTCTAACCAGTAGGTGAACGAGGTCAACGCGGTATGGAAAATCATTTTCTGGACACTCCACGAATGGAGCCTGCCTTCCCGGGAGCTTTCTGTCGTGCATTCTGGTGTCAAGGACTGGCACATGCAGAGTCCCCAGAGCCCTGGCCTCGCGGTGAAGATCTCTCGTCTGCCCGGATTTGCTGACAATGATGGCAGTGCTAGGCCTTATATAGATCTCTCGAGAATGCGTCGAATGAGATTCTGACCATTGGACACTACTTTCTTCTGCACTTTCTATTCTGGCAACATTTCCTGGCCTCTCAAGTCCAGTAACGACCCCTTTGGTTCTCTTTGGGATTAGCGTGTCTCCAGTATTTCTACTAATGACCTCATTAAAATCGCAGTTTCTGGACACACCCGAATATTTATTGATAACTTACGTTTTCGTTTTTGAGATGGCATCTTATGAAAAGAGTTGAGACATTATTTAAAGAAACAAAACCACGCAATTAATTGTACACAGCTACGCCAAACTACATCTTTCGGACGTTCACCTGGCTGGTTAGGCAATATTCAAGTGGGATCACATCCAAGATTAAAACAGCAGTGGCGATTGCTAACGAAAAAAGACTAATTCAGAACGAATTATCGAGATTAAACTGTTCGACTACAGACAGCAAGCGTCACCACCTACACCGCCACCCCCTTCATCGCCCCCCAACCCCCCCTCCCAACCCCCCATCCCCCATCCCCTCTAATTCCCCCATCCCCTATGGCTCATATGAACACAACTCTGTCCCATTACTGCTCAGAGGGACAGGAGTCTTTCACACAATGTAAACACGTTACTTCGACTGGAGGCACAGGAGTCATCCAAGTGCTACTTGCACATGCTCTTGCCCATCCCATTACAACGTGAACACTGACAAGTCCAGTCGCATTCATCATGGCCGCTGAGTACGTGTGTTCATTCCTCTAAGAATAAAAGACAAATAGCTCACATAGTAGTTATCTGTTCCATCGTGTGCGGACTAAACCATTTGCGTATGACCACTGCGTTTAGCACGGATGAAAAGTTATGACACAGTCACACTCGAGCACAGCATACTGCCAAAGATTAGTTGGTACCCCTGGGTTTTGAGAGCGTGGTACCCCTGGATACTGGGCTTTAGGGGCCCACACCAGTGACTCAGCCAAGGGCGACCCCAAAAGGTCAAAGATCCTTCCAGGATACTACAACGGGACAGGAGAAGTTACTACAATGCAAACAACCCAGAAAGACTCAGAGACCAACCTGTATGAAGCAAGAAGCTGGGTGTCTAAATCCGCGTCTCCAACTTCACCAGGCATGTCTGTAGTCATTTCACAATACATGTAAACAGTACCACCTAACTCTCTCACCATGTTTACTGGAAAGAAGATCTACTTATAAAGAGTCAACTCTCGTCAGGAGACTGTTAAGAACATGGTGTCCATTTCATTATAATGTATATAAGGATATATGTACGCTGTGAGCAAAAACATCACAATAAAAGTACCGATTTGACTGGGCAGCATGAAGCTAACCAAAACTCGTGCAAAGCGATTTGATGCGACACGCAGAAATACAAAATGGAAGTTAATCTCGATTAGTTACTTTTTGGGGGGCAGAAATATACACCATGGACACCAAAATTTCACATCCTTTAATGGTCTGCCTGAAATTTACATTTGCATGTGTGAAATTAAAGGCTCGATTGAGTCAACTCCATAGATTTTGAAACCTTTTATGAGTTTAATGTTTCTCTCCATTTCTTAAATGTTATACGCAGTAGCTTTTACATAAATCAACGTCTATTCATTCTTAATAACACAGTTCAACACACATCTAGCAAATTAAGAAAAACGGTATTCCATTCTTTACTGGCTTTTTGTCTACTTTCAGAATGACATTATTCAGTACCACAGTGTTAGTCCAGCATATCTCACGTATATTCCACCCGATTTTGATACATGTTGCACCGTTACAAGCTTATTATCTCTGCTATGGTACCATTTAAGCAGCTCAAAATCCACAACGGATGCTGAGTGTCGTACTTTGTGGCGCGGAGTCACAACTCATTTATATTACTATTTTATACTTGCAAGTTAGTGAGGGGCTTTCGAGATGAATTCTACTGCTTCACACCGGTGGAGGGGTTTACTCACACTAGGATGTTTTGCAACAAATTATGAGCAAACCATATCATCAAAAGGAGTTTAGGCACTGGAAAAAACGCTTCCGGAAGATGAACGAACCGATCTACCACCTCGTGAGCTTGGTAAATGAGATTAAAAAAGGATTAAACAGTCCACCGTGAGGTTCACCTTTGCTTTAAGTTTTAGCATCATAATCTAGGGTTTGACGTCACTAATTTTCTCAATGAGTACGCCTGATGACCTAGAAGCGTGCCCAAATAAGATATGTGATCGCAAACAACGAAACGTCAATAATGGCCTAGATATTTGCAAGCATTTCCCAACTTACACTGGATGAAAGAAATTCAAAAGAAATCTCTAAAACTTACGCGCAGCATATGAGCACATGTTGAAATAAGTTTCGATGTAAAACTAAAGCAAAATCGCGAAATCAATGCATTCGAACTCCTATACACATATATGTAACATTAAGGCGATTATTAGATCAAAAGAAAATAATGTGCACACGGCTGCTCGGAGAATCGTCCGGCTAAGCTACTAAAGAAGACCCCGAAATACCAACAGGCATGGATGCCAGCTGATGAGGGCATCGAGCGGATCCAGCCATTTGTAACACTCGGAGGCGGCTGCTCAATGTCCTTCTCATCTGCTGGAATCAGTGGTCACCGAGCTCACAGAGCTTGCCCTCGGTACTTCGACCAGGGGCGACTACAAGATACGGGAAGTGTCACCGAGAGTCCTATTCTGAAATAGGAACACATATTTCGTGACAGATTGGAAGTATCACCGTGACCCACATTCTGGAATAAGAACCTACATTTCATGAGAGAACGGACTGCCTGTGTCTCTTTGTAAAGCACACATTCGAACGTTAAGGAAATCAATGCATTAATGCCTTGTCCTTTGCATTGTGAGATTTTGTATTCTGTTCCAAGAGAGGAAAATGCAGTCCGGCGGTTAAGACAAGTCACTGAACGGTAGATTTGAATATGGGTGCCCATTGTCCTAAAGACATTTCTTTTCACCTCATCGCGCACTCTTATCTCGCAGACGTCACTAATGCTAGAGCAACAGCGACCGACCATGCAGTACTGTGGTTCACAAGAATGTAATTTATTACGGGCTGCCTTCGATGATCTAGCCCAGAACTGGTGTCCATTTTGGGAACATTAACCAACTAGACGAACAGGTGGCTGCGGCCCTTTCAGATCCAGGATATGAGGCGATTTCTATCTCCTCTATGCTCCCCTGCTCTGACCAGTTCTTCACTCGCTTCAATTCCTCCTCAGCTGCCCGCCCTGTCTCCCGGTGCCAACCATTCCCAGCAATGAATGCGTTCCTGGAGCGAGTCTGAAAGGAACATTGGTTAGAACGTGCTCCAAAGCGGCTCTGCGTTGGCTAACCTCAAATTGCTTTTCGATTTTCTCTCTGGCTTCCTCAAAGGTCGGGCCGTCGGACAAAGATGTTTGATCGCTGAGGATCAGAGTACAATGATATTCAGCGTGGACATAAGCCTGTAATCTTATCGCACGCCGTAGGACTGGTTCAGGTTGATTCCGTGACAAGGGGGGTGGATGGATGGTGGATAGGTGGAGTAGGCCAATGGGAGATTAGGATTAGAAAAAAAGATACTGGATATTTACAGTCTTTTCCTTTTAAAAGTGCACGACACTGATCACTATTCTCTTTATCTACGTGACAGGCGATTCAAATTGTTTCCGTGATGGCGATACACTAGTCTGAATGTTTACGGGGTATGATTTCTTCAGTTCTGACACTAATTTCTATGATTTAGTAAATATGGTGAAAGATCGAGAGAGCTCCCTCTAAGACGATTTTCCATCTCTCTCTTCTTTTTTTTTGGGGGGGGAGGAGGGAGGGAGGGGGGAGGGGGGAGGGGGGGGAGGGGGGAGGGGGGGGCACGTCGAAGACGTTGAACCAATACGTAGTCACAGAGGGGAAGATGCA
>JAWQFJ010021739.1:50000-62500 GCA_034096865.1 Theodoxus fluviatilis
TCCGCACCGCCTCCTCCTTCTTTCCCTTGGACAGCAGCCAGCGTGGTGACTCCTCCATCAACCTTGCAGGGAAGACAGACAATAATTTGCACTGCTTCGCTGCTTTTACTGGCATGGCTCCTCCTCGCCCTTCCCGCACCTCCTGCTCCTGCTGCTGTTCCTTCTCCTCCTCCTGCTCCTGCTCCTACTCCCTCTTCTCCTCCTCCTGCCCCTGATCCTCCTCCTCCTTCTCCTCCTCCTTCTTCTGCTGCTGCTGCTGCTGCTCCTCCTCCTCCTCCTCCTCCTCCTCCTCCTCCTCCTCCTCCTCCTCCTCCTCCTCCTCCTCCTCCTTGTCCTCCTCCTCCTCCTCCTCCTCCTCCTTGTCCTCCTCCTCCTCCTTCTCCTCCTCCTCCTCCTCCTCCTCCTAGACATCCTCCTCCTCGTCCTCTTCCTCCTCTTCCTCCTCATCCTCCTCATCCTCATCCTCCTCCTCCTCGTCGTCCTCGTCCTCCTCGTCCTCGTCCTCGTCCTCGTCCTCCTCCTCCTCCTCCTCCTTCTCCTCCTCCTCCTCCTCCTCCTCCTCCTCCTCCTCCTCCTCCTCCTCCTCCTCCTCCTCCTCTTCCTCCTCCTCCTCGTCCTCCTCCTCCTCCTCCTCCCCCTCCTCCTTGACCTCCTCCTCCTCCTCCTCCTTGACCTCCTCCTCCTCCTCCTCCTCCTCCTCCTCCTCCTCCTCCTCCTCCTCCTCCTCCTCCTCCTCCTCCAGATTCTATAGAATAAAGAATAAGCGCCAATATAATATAGACAATATAGCAACACGAAGAAGTGCGAAATCTGTGAAAATAGCAAAAAGACATCTGTTGAAAAAAAAAGTGTAAAACGTAATTCCCAAAGACTCCAAATGGCTAAAAATGGAGATAGTTTTTGGTGCACATGGTGTAGACACCTGAGCAAGCCCGAAATCTGCCTTTGAAGGTTTAAATCACAATCAAGCTGCATTGAGTAATTGGGTTGGCTAATATGTGCATGCTTAACTCAGACAGGTTTTTAATGACTTGATGTGTTACTGGTCGCCCCTGACAGCTACTTTAGCAGGTTCGGGCCGCCCATGGATGAAGCCCCAACAGTCTATCAGCCAGGGTTTCATGCAATGACATGGAAGTGAAACAGCTCCAGTCATAACTCTGAGCCTTACTCAGGACTCCCACTCACCACCAGGCGGGCAGGAGCAGAACGGAGGGCACGGCCAGGGAGATGGTGAAGTTGCGCCAGTCACGCAGGAGATAGGCAGAGCCGGTCAGCAGAATGTAGGAGACCACCATCATGAACTGCAGGATGATGCTGGTCATCTTTCTCTGGGTTCGCCCCAGTATCTCCACCACTGTTGGGAAAAACGACTCTCGAGATATACATTTCCAATAAGCTGAGATGAACGAATGTATAATGCAGACGTCGTGCAAATCCACACGCTAGCGAAAGCTCGTAATATGTTTCCACATTTGTACCAACCGAGAACTGCCTTGGTAACAAGAACTACCCCGTTACTTTGTGAAATGAGAAACAGCACTTGATAATCAAGGTAGTGAAAGGTGCATTGATGTGTCTATCAAGTGGAGGGTGTTCTTCATAGATATGAAGATAGCGTTTCGCAAAAGCTGTAGATCAGCAGTCCAAACGATTGTCTGATGTCTCCTGCTCCTCTTAGACAGCGTTGAGCAGCTGCATGAATCCTAGTATTACATTCTTAGTTTAGCAGCTCAGTCCTTACTGCTACTGCCCATTGAAGATGAGACCGAGTATTGATGAGGACTGCAAAGATTCAGTATAGTGCAATGAGTGTTTCATGCTGCGACTCGGTATTGGGCTGTGGAGCCCACCAGGTGTTTAAATCGGGCAAATACATGTATGTAAAGATGTCCCCTTGTAAACATTCGTTTGGTTCAAAACTATGGAAAAGACATGATCAAATTTATCTTTTACTGGAAAGCACAATCTCCCTGAGGAAAAACAAATCACTCTACAGATTATTTTCGCCTCACCGAGGACGTAGACGGAGAGGTAGGTAGCCGTGGCTGACATGGCTGCCAGGAATCGCGCTGCCAGGAGCAAGGCCACGCTGTTGATGAAGATGTTGAGGACGCTGGCGCAGACGAGCAAAGCGGCAGACACCAGGTAGAGCCGCTTTCGACCCAGCCTGCTCGGAAACAGAACATGGAACAGAAATGAGAGCCCGTAGTGATTAACGTTGCAGTCGACTCTTTCAGGGATCTGCTTCAACCGCCCTGATGTCTGCCTCATTGAGCGCTTTGCAAAGCGTTTTTGGCCTCCGCCAGGTGCTAAAAGACCACATTAAAAACTGACCTGACACAGAAAGACAGATATCAAAATGTAATGTGACTTTACTTTTTAGAGATCAGTGCTAACAGGATTGTGACGAAATCAAACATTTGCCATATTCATCAAGTACCACAGGATGACGCATGTGTTCGTTATTGGGAGGGGGAAAAAGCACAAATTGAGCCACAACGTTCCTCGTCTGAGACACAGACATGCTGCATGACAGCATTTCCAGTGCTTAGTATGTTTAATGTGAAATGCGTCTCCGAAATTCAAGCATAGGTCACTTTAGAACGATTGCATTGTTATGTAACTAAAAGGCAACCTTAGATTACATACACGTAGCCGCATCTCTCTCTCTCTCTCTCTCTCTCTCTCTCTCTCTCTCTCTCTGTGCGTATTCATTCACTTGAGAGCAAAATAATATTTCCTGTCAGTATTAGATCCTCTGCTTTGTTTCAAAGTTAGCGATGATGACATTTGCCTCTGGTGTGGTTATGCACTGCATGGGCCTATGGCTTCGTAAATAAGGTTCCAAGTTCTCTCTCTCTCTCTCTCTCTCTCTCTCTCTCTTCTCTCTCTCTCTCCACACACACACACACACACACACACACACACACGCACACACACACATCGATCTAATCGATCTAATTGATCTAGTCTGTCTAGCCTGTGTCTGTCTGTCTAGTCTGTGTCTGTCTGTCTAGTCTGTGTTTGTCTAGTCTGTCTGTCTGTCTGTCTGTCTGTCTGTCTGTCTGTCTGTCTGTCTGTCTGTCTGTCTGTCTGTCTGTCTGTCCGTCCGTCCGTCCGTCCTCCGTCCGTCCGTCCGTCCGTCTGTGTCTGTCTATATCTCTCTCTCTCTCGCTCGCTCGTTCGTTCGTTCGCTCGCTCTATCGCCAGAGAAGACAGACTCAGGGCAGGGCTGTACTGACAGGTCGCTGAGGATGCCCTGGGAAAGGCCAGCCACGAACTTGCCGGAAAACATGGCCATGTATGCATGGGAACGGTACAGGCTGTTGTCGCACACCAGGTTTAGCTGCAAGGCAAGGTCACAGCAGGCAAAGATTAGCTGCAAAGCAAGATCACACAAGAGTTCTGTCTGCAGGACAAGGTCGGTTTGCAGTATTTTCTGTTACACATATCTTCAGTATGGAACGTTGAACAGTTACACGTGGCAAGTTTTGTTGAAAGGACAAAACATTTCTTTGTGCCCGGTAAAACAGCTGAATGAGAAATAGGGAAAATATTTAAAGAATATAGACGAGGCCATAAACCGAAAAATGAACCCAGGGCACGCACGGGGTAGTCGACAACGATTCCACTAGACCACTGTATTCACACTAGAACGATTGTGTTGATAGATGTCTTTCCAACTTTCCCGGTAGCACCATGCTCATAGTGATTGGGGTACTCCTTTCGATTTACCACTCCCCAACCAACCAGTTCCCCATTTACAAAAGAAGAGAAAAACACCATGTGGTGTAAAAGCGCATCCTAGATCCGTCATTAACTCCGCTCCCAGCCAAGTCGTTCAATACGGCGGTGTTTTTCTTTAAATTCGATCAAGTTTGTGACGACAACAGGTTTTTCGCATTGAACTGCATACATGAGAAAGACACAGTGTTGTAGAACTGGTTAAAAAAATCATATGTCGGCGTCAAGACATCCTACAACTGACAGATGAAGTAGCAGAAGCCACAAAGTTCCGAATCGAGTGAGGCTTGGCCACTATTCAAATATAAAGCTTTGTGAGCTGGACACAGCTCTACCGCCACATAACAAGCAGGAATTCATCTGATTGGCTGTTCGAGGAAGTGTCCGATGAACATGAAAATATATCACGTGCTCCCACTGGGCGGACGCCATTCAGCGTGGCTGAGACTAGTGAATATAGTCTCAGCAACAGGTTGGTCAGGTGATAGCCTAAATTCTTCCATAACATGCATACCACCGTTCTGAACAGCCACGCTGAATGCCATATCACATCGTGAGTGTATTCCTCCGCTTGTTGTGATACACTCCATACTGGCAGCCATTTTTCCGTCAGTTCATTTTCTAAACATCGATTTCCCATGAATGTAAAACTTGTATGCGGTAAAATTCGAATCACAAGAGTGTAATATTGTGAACTCTACTAATTATAAGGACTTTGAATACAACAGCAATATTTATACTTCATTGAGCGAGTAAGGCAACCAATCCCGTCTGCATAATCTTCGATACACACAGAAACCCACTGAGTGCTTTTGCTGATGAGGAATCATTAATTTAATGTATGCTTAGAAGGATTAAACTTAGAAAAACTGCTTCTGAGCTATCCAATAATATCGAACTTCGGAATCGGACGGATTCCTACAGAAGAAACTTCCATTCGATTAACGTTCAACACAGACGGAATGTAGGTTAAATCACTTACTGACTCCATCAGTGGATACACGAATGATCGAAGTGTGGAGCTCGTCAAACAGTGTGAAGGCAGTTAGACCACAGGTTCCGGCCAGAAAGCATTTACTTGCGAGAGTATAACCATAGATTCACGAAACCAGCCCGGACCCATAGGGATCCTTTTCGCTGCGTTTATAGTAGGTCCAAAGATCGCGTGTATTACTACAGTAGTCGCCGCCTATAAAACACGCGGTTAATAAAAACAGCCGTTTTTTACACACAGTTGGTCCGGTCCGGATTTACCACTATATAACATATGTAAAATTGCGCCGGTTATTAAATATACAGGCGCCGTTTAATAAAAACACTTTCTGTTCTTTTTCTCGCTGTTCGGAGGGTCAGAGTCGATCTCTGGTTGTGAATTCTTGTCAGCAAACCGTTAGATGACAACTAAAGACGCTTCAGCGTTTGTGTGAACAGTGATTACACCCTTGTCAGCAAACCGTCAGATGTCAATTCAACACTGTCTAGTCTCGCTGGATAAGCAGTGAATCAGAAAATGGCTTTAACTTCAGCTCCAAAGAAAAGAAAAAGAACAGAAATGACACCCAAAGAGAAAGTGGACTTGCTTGATCGCTACCGAGAGCTAAATTCTAAAAGTTTGAGGGAGGGTGCTGACATTTTGGGTGTGTCGGCATCATTTCTGTGCCAGACACTGAAAAAAGAAGATGAACTTAGGGCTGATATCGCAGAGGGCTCCAGTCAAGGCCAAAGGAAGCGTCGGCGCTGCGGGAAGGATAAAGAGACAGAAGATGGCTTAAAGCGGTGGTTCGACTCTATCCAAGCGCGCAACACACCTGTAAACAGCCCAATCCTGTGTCAGAAGGCGGAACAGATTGCTTCCCAGCTTGGTCGCTCCGAATTCAAAGCTACAAATGGGTGGTTTAACAGGTGGAAGAAACGCAACGGCTTGGTGAAGCGGGAAGTGCCGGTTAATAAAAACGCCGCTTATTAAAAACACTTTTGTTCGGTCCCAATGTGTTTTTAATAAGCGGCGACTACTGTATATACACAATCGCACGTGCTCAAGGCAGTTTGCAACCTTATAGACACGTTCGCGCTAAAAGTAGTTCTCAAATGATTTCCTGAAAATCTCATAGATTAGTTTTATTAGAACACCAAATTTGTGTTTATCTATCGGGATAAATAATTGGAGTGAAATAGAATCGCCTCTTTTTACTCTCAATGGTCTTCTGATCCTGTTGAATTTTTATTGGTAGAATCATTGGAATGTGGATTCGAAGTCACGTGACCAACATGTGTCAGAGATACTACATCTCTGTGTTCAGAATGGGCGGACGCTAGACAGAGCCTTGCTCTTGGGACTCGCGAGCGCAATTGTTCCAATGGAAACGGCATTGTTGCCAGAAAATTGCCTCGTTTCAGCACACACATAACAGTTTTTTGCCGCTTGCAAGCGCGATATTGCCCGGGGAAACAGCAAAGTTGCCGGACATGTGTCCACGTGTGAGGAGGCCTTAACGCACAGTGATGGCAGTACAGCAATAGACCGGTGCCCACAAACTCACAGACTGACTGAAGTGTTCTACTCATGCTCATGTTTAGTGCTACTGTCATATACATGTATGTCTGCTGTGGTGCAGCTATCTCTTGATGAGATGGTCATTATTTGAACTCTGAAAAGTCCTCTTTGATCTATTTTCATACAGTACCCACCACGTATGCTACAAAAAAAGAGAATATGGTATAGGTTGAAAATAGTCATGAACATTTGCAGGTAATTAACCAACTTTCAAAATTAATCACAAATGAAATTATCTTTCGTTTTCATAACGTGTCTCTTTTTGACTAGCTGCGAATCAGAGAAATTTGAGATTTGGTTTAATCTGCATGGGAGAACTTCCCCTCCCCACCCCCAGTCAGACTTCCATGACGAACCATTCCACAAGCGCTGTATAAAGTTGCGAATGCAGCCCTATTTACGACGTAAGCTTAGACAAAAAAGACATCCTACTTACGTCGCCTGTAATAGTTGTCCTAAAGACGCTTTGGTCGTACACCCATTTCTCACACTGGACCGGTGCCGAACTGTTGTCTGGGTCGAGCCCCAGGTCTGAGAGGTTACCAGGAGCGAAGACTTGGCACTTGGAGAACGACCCATCTTTCTTGTTTCTTGGAATGCTGATGTTGATGAGCTGCTCGTGGAAGGGGCTTTGGACTTGGAAGGTGTCGTTGTCATAGCCAGGGATGGCACATCTGTCAGGCGCGAGCAGTGGAGAATAGTGCTCAGGGTTAAATATGAAGCGTGCACTACAGGATGTATGATGACCAAAAAAAAGAGGAAAACTCTGATGTGTTTGGTTCTATTTGTTTGATGTTTAAAAGCATTGGGTGAACATGCCTTTTCAATTTTTAGTCGATATCCATTTCTAAAGGGGAAAAAAGTGCAACATTATTTTTTCTTTAAACTACAAGTTTGCACGAACTGAATTTCATTATGTAAAAGACGACAGCATTACAATATATTTACTCAAAAGACACAAACCCCATACACATGTTCACAGAAATGGCAAAATCTAAAACATCAAATACAGTCTCATACTGGGAATATGCGCATGAACAATTGCAGACACTGGTTGCGTGTAGTTCTAATGTTGATAGCATGCGGAGATTCACGTATTAATGAACTACCAAAGGAAAAACCAACGTAATCCTTGATACCGATAGAGCATTATATATTTTGGTAAGACCTTTCTTTTACAATTAATGCGACTCTGGTGCTCTCTCTCTCTCTATCTATCTCTCTCTCTCTCTCTCTCTCTCTCTCTCTCTCTCTCTCTGTGTCTCTGTCTCTGTCGCCGTCTCTCTGTCTCTCTCTCTCTCTGTCTCTCTGTCTCTGTATTTCTGTCTCTCTGTCTCTGTCTCTGTATTTCTGTCTCTCTCCTCTCTCTCTCTCTCTCTTTCTTTCTCTCTCTCTCATTATCTCATGCGCACACACACACACACACACACACACACACACACACACACACACGCACACACACACGCACACACACACGCACATAAACACACACACATTCACTCCACACACACACACACACACACACACACACGCTCACAACACACACACACACGCACGCACGCACGCACGCACGCACGCATACACACACACACACACCACATGCAGACACACACAACGTGTGAGCACACATGCAAATTGGTCATAGGGCTCGAGGCACAGATGAACACACTATTCATACTCTCACAAACTCACATGCTCACATACCTGCATACTTGCACTACATACGACGTACACGTGCAAAATACACACAAACATACTTGAGAGAGAGAGAGAGAGAGAGAGAGAGAGAGAGAGAGAGAGAGAGAGAGAGAGAGAGAGAGAGAGATTTTGGAAGATTATTCCCCACTGTCTCATAGTCAATCATTCGGCCAAGACCATCCATTATATCTTTCATGTTCTATTGTTCTTTCGAGGAGTACAAAAGTGGGTGTTGGGAGTGTAGATGAGGGGGAGGGCGGGAGGAAGTGGGGATGGGGGGTTGGGTGGTGGCGGCTGGGAGGGGGGGGGGGTACGAAGGAGGGCTGACACTCGAAATGTGACAAAAGCATTTAGCTGCAAAACACTTGCATCAGCAGACGTAGGCAAAGTAATGGTTGAAAGACCGTATTCCATCGCTACCAATCCCTCTTACTAGCGCAGCTATTAGCTCTCTCTGCAAATAACTCTCGTGTTTAATAGAGTGGAACGAGCCTAGATCCGTCACGGATGGGCACGCACACACACAAAATACATACGCACAAACACCAACGCACGAACACACACGCGCGCTCTCGCACGAGCGCATTCTCAAACGCATACACAATCACATACACATACAAACACACACATATACACGCACACACACACACACACACACACACACACACACACACACACACACACTCGGGTACACGAACGCACAGTAAAACAAGGCATGAAGGCATACCTGTGGATGGGTTTAGGCAGCGTAAAAATGGTGATATAGTTCTGCCAGCCTACACAAAACACTGCCAGGGTACTGAGTACAAGCAGTCGTTTCTGGTAGCGTCCGAAATCCCCCAGCACGTCCAGCAAATCGTCGAACTTCATGGTTATCCGTGTGTTTACACTTCACGCGACTGACTAAGATACGATTTACGCACTCCAGATTTGTGCAAAGGTAGCAATTAGAATCAGTTCGTTACATTACACGCAGAGGAAGTGTATTATGTAATTGGATTTGATTTCTTGTTCCAGATCGTCACAGTGTGTTATATAAGAGGCGTGCCTCTATCAGAGCGCAGACTCGGTCTCGCTATTGAGGTCAGCGGAGGTCTAGCGTGGTTTAATCGTGTCTATGAAAGAAAAGATGTGACCATTGTGAACTCGACTGCTGGCAATGAATGTTGTGCTGCCAGTTCTCTCTCTCTCTCTCTCTCTCTCTCTCTCTCTCTCTCTCTCTCTCTCTGACTCTCCTCTCTCTCTCTCTCTCTCTCTCTCTCTCTCTCTCTCTGACTCTCCTCTCTCTCTCTCTCTCTCTCTCTCTCTCTCTCTCTCTCTCTTTTCTCTTTTGTTCTCCGTTCTCCTTATCTCCACTCTCTCTCTCTCTCTCTCTCTCTCTCTCTCTCTCTCTCTCTCTCTCTCTCTCTCTCTCTCCTCTTTCTCTCTCTGGACTAGTATTCGCACAACACTGGAGACGTTTATGTGGACATACATGTATATCATGCTCTGAAAAAGAGAGAAAATGGATGTGTCCGGAATGAATTATGAATGATTGATGCCAAACGATGTACAGTGTTGAACCGACTGAAAAGGCATTGTTGCGAATGCTAACGTATTGCAACTTATATAATGGGCGGTCGGCCCATAAATAAAGTTCAGATTAGTTCATTTAGTTCAGTTCACTTTATTTGGGTTCAGTTCAGCTCAGTTCAGCTCATGTCAGTTCAGTTCTCCCGTTGCATACGTCAAGTCTGTGTTCAAGCACACGTTGCTTACGGTGGCCTGTATAATACCAGCAAACTACGCGCATCACAGCTTCTTGTAGAACACAAACTTCAGATGACGCACACTATCTCTGAGGTCAGGCAGATGGGTCTTTACTCAGGGCATATGACCTAGTTTTTCCTCGTTGTATTTTTATATGCTGACGTTTATACTTAAGTCCTCCAGGTAGAAACAGTCGGGACATGTCTTTACTTTCCAGCGAGTGATTTCTAATCCTGTACTGACCAGGCAACTGAGACAATTTGTAAAGCGCACCAAAACTGCTCCAGGATGATGCAAAAGTACAAGAGTAAACAGTGCATTTACGCGGATAAGATTATGTATTCAACACCGAAAACAGTTTACCATAAGCATGATCTTTAAAGACAGTGTGTATGAAATTTCTATTACGTATATGCTGCCACAAATTTAGGATGTGAGATGTTTCAGTGCATTAACTTATTCTAAAATGGACTGTCGAGTAAATGGCAAAGTAATAGCAAACATTGCCAATCAAGAGTTTTTAAGAAAGCTTCCCTTAGCATCTGTATGACGCATCCACAATGAAAGAAAACGAACTAAAAATCTTAAGTAAGAAAGTTATACCATATCAACTGCAATGTAATTGCATCACTTAAAACGTGGCAAGAATGGTTCTGTATTTTGAGTATTTGACAGCACACAATTCACATTATATTTCATTATTCCCATAATATTTCTTTGTTGTTAAGTGTGTGATCACATGAATTACACAGATCCCTGCACAGTTTAAAGCACAAAGCACAGAGATGATGCATGTACCACCAATGTGGTGATATTTGGTTGAAAAATTACACATTTTCTATGACATGTGCAAACATCCTTATTTCAACCAGATTTACGAATACATCAGAATTGAATGTCACATAAATATTAGTTCAGACGTTTGCTAACAGCTGGTAATCCACCTGTGATTAACTTTCGGCATGGCGAAGATGGTGGAGTAGTTCATCCATCCGACGCTGATGATGGCCAGGGTGCACAGGAGAAGAAGGCGCTTCTGGTAGTTGTCGAAGTCCCCAAGCTTCTCGAGTAGGTCGTCCAGATGCACAGCAGAGGACATGTCTCTGTCTCTCCTTAATTGAATTGGCAGTGAAAGTTGTGTCTCCACGAGAGGTATGAACGTGGAAAATATGTCTCAACTCGGAACTCTACTCTAGAAGTACCAAAGGTGATGAGGATAAAAGCCTTTGTGCAATGCAAATCTTTTAAGAAAGGAAATGCACCTGTTGTTCAAGGAAACTAGAACATCCATCTTTGTGTTCCAAGGTGCGTGCTACTGAACCGAAGGTCATTTGAAAAAGAAAGAAGACGAAAACTCTAGGTCATCTTGAGACTTACACAGAGAGTCTGCGCGAGACCCTACACTAATGCCAAGTACAAGTGTCACGTTGCCGCTACTGGACTTTTTTATGTGAACTTTTCGCATATATCTTCACCACCTTGTTCACTCTCCCTGACGTTGTTACACACGGTATAGAGTCTGAAGGCCACTTTCCTACCATAAGAGCTGCACAGACTCTTTTGAAATGACAGGTCTGTGGCTTCCGTCCCTACATTTATGGTTTCTTTCACCGTCCACATATCACATATTAATGATATCTAGATGGAAAACTTTATTTCCAGGGTCTGCGATCAACACTGCCTGAACTACACCATCCTCAATGTACAAACATCCTGCAATACAGAGGCAGACGCCAAAACAAAACGGCCTGTGTGTGAGAGCATTAATACCGAGGCTGATTCATGGCGTTACATGTTTTCATCAAGTAATGTCATGCCAGAGACTTCAGACGCAAAGTTTAAATGAAGTAAAAACAGCGAATTCAAATTGTTTCTACTTCGAGTTGTACCGCACAGCTTTTACATACCATGCCTGCGTCGCATTGTGACTTGCTTCTCGTTATCTTCAAGTGTCCACAGTGTCTGCTTTTCTCACGGAGGAATCATACATCTGGGACCTTAACCGCACTTTTAATCTATATTCTTAATGAGGAGAAAGGCGAATCTGCAACTTGTCGAGTATGCAGGGAAACACAATTTAAACAGCATAAATTCCATTGACTGAGCTGTGTGACGCATCGTGATATCACTCGCTATCTGTTATTTATTTTTGTTACCCCAGCGGAATTTGCTATGTTGATTATCTGTTCCTCAGTGAGGGTATCCAGAGAAACTCTCGGTTAGGCATAAAGTCCCTGTGCTTCTCAAACTAGTCTTCAAAGTGAACGTCTTCCTATCATTTCTCAATGGACGAGTAAGGGTGATGCTTAAAACTTTCAACCGCAGTACATGTCGGTATCATTACAGACCACGTTTTGTGGTGCTCATCAGCTTGGATCGCCATCAAAATCTAAATCACTTATGCATGGTCTCGTGAAAGCCATACCAAATATAGTGAAGATTGAAGGCGAAAGTGATTTCAGCTTTGAAAATATATTGTTATAAACATATTCCATATATGACAAAGATATTTCAACATTGCATTCGGCAAATACAGAAAACACCCACTTATGCATAGCTTGTGCAGGGTTTCCACCCAGCTTCTTTAGCGTCACGTGACTGAGGCGACTTGGTATTCAATTCACTCGACAGCGAGATGAACCCACGACGCGCAACTGAATAATTCCACGTATTTGTCTGTGCAGGAGATGGCGTGATCTCTCGTTTGGAATTCGAGTTTCGCTGGGTCTTCACTGGTTTGCCCCGCAAATCG
>JAWQFJ010021739.1:75000-80505 GCA_034096865.1 Theodoxus fluviatilis
ATTTACGAATGATTTCAGGGGAGACGAAACGCGTGAGGTCACTGCATCACATTGATACATGAAACACCATTTTGGTGTCTCGAACTATCGTTCTTTTGTTTACCTTCAATGACTGCGCAAATCAACTTCCCATCGGTCTGTACACATTTTAGGGTCTGTTTCTGCAGCGCCCATTTCTTGGCTTGTCAAAAAGGAACACATGTTCTGCACTGAAAAGCATTCAACAAAACTCTATGCAACGAAAGAGCAGTAATGGGCTGTATTCAGAAATAGTAGTTTTATCAGTGAGTACATGCCAAATCCCTCTGTTGTCTTATGTTAGGGAACTGCACAACTTTAGAGCTTACGCTTAGGTTAGGTGGTTATGAAGATGATGAACGTCGGGCAAGATCTCAGTGATTGGAGTCATTCTAATTTTCAACCGCACGTGAGAAAACAGCAATAGTTTTGCAGAGTTGCACACACAGAAAATCAAAGGAAGGAACTCCTGTAAATCTAGCATTTTGGAATCAACTGTATATGTGCACATTCTGGACTTACTAAACACCACATAGATGAAGTTTAAACTTGTGTATAGCTCGCATATGCATGTACGAGAAAACTTTAGTGACTAACAAAAAATTTCGGTCATGTCCTTTGAAAATCGTGTTCGTCGGTTTTGACATCAGTTCATGTATGGATATCAAGCTCATTCATAGCAAGAAAACATTTTCTATTTTTCAAATGTCTCAAAAAGTGGCATCTCCTCACTTAAGCATGTTGGCAATGCTCCCTACAGCATGCATATGAACGAACGGTTACAATCATTTCCGGTACCAGTTTGCGTGCACTGTTTTCACACAACAAATGGACACAATATGTTACTGTTTAAAATGTTTCTTTTTGGCAAGTCCTGTTACGTGGATGGTTTCAGACAAATGACTCACTTCCTGAATTTCAAAATCTCGAGGAATGACCCGAATTTATCTTGTTGTCATCTTCTTTAAGTTAGTTGCATTCATCAGTGCAACTATCTTTTCATGTCGCTTGATGGCGAGCTGTAACATGCAAGCGTTCCTTTTTCCTTATTGTAAAGGATTTTGTCCGGGAAAGATCCTTTTTGGGAGTATTCGACACATGCCAGTGCACGAACATCATTGGCACGACTAGAGCTGCGTCTGAGTAAGTCTAATTGGGCCTTTTTGTCATGAAACCCACGTCCCCCTCACTCCATTAGTCGAGGAAGGGCATTTGGCATGTGAGCTGCAACCTTTGCATAACTGGCATCAATTTCGAGTTCACTTCGAGGGTCACTTGCCATGTAAAATTACATGTTTTCTTAGTGTGCCTTCATGCAATTTCAAAAATCGCACTTTACTTGTTAACATGTGTTGTTTTGATTTACAACATCAACAACAACATCAACAACAATGTCTTCGAATATGTTCAGTATCCCACGTGAAAATATAGTTGTGTTACATTTTATCACAAGCCCTTTGGTGTGTCAATTTTTCAAACGATTTTCACTTATGAAATAGTACATGAGTTCCCTTCCTCACAGAGTAATGTTTTAGCAGTACTCTCACAGTAAACTGCTACGCGTCGGAGTCCCTTGTGCGCTGCACTTTCTAGAAGGCAAGTCTCTGTCTGTCTGTTTTGTTTTGGGGAGAGGGTTTTGCCAGGTAGCACTGCAGAGTAGATCAATGCAGTACAGTAGAGTTCAAGCCTGGTTCCTTGCATCCTCGTGATCAAAGTTCCAGTTACAGATGACTGCGTCGGTCCGCCTTCGTGTCCTTCTCTGCCTTGTCCCTGAATCTCACCTAGACGACCGCAACTCACTGCGGCAGGAGCTGTCGATGCTAATCTGACGGAGGGCGTCTTGTTCTCATATTGGCCTGATGCACACATCCCTGAGGTCCGAAGCTTTCCAGCGAAGTCATGTGGCCAGAAGTAACCGCAGCAAAAGCGACGCGAGCAAAGAGCTGGCTAGCATGGAGACGAAGGGCCAGTTCCATGTTATGTCTCTTCCTGCGGCAGCTGTCAGGTGGATTCCGCGTTGCACTTGCACCATGTCAGCTGCAACAAAGCAAGAATTTTAGAGCTAATGGATGATGACCCATTAGACTATTTTCATGCAAAATTGACGAGGCAATGAGTGATCCCAATAACATCAGGCAATGTACAGAGTTACAGCTTACTTTTCTAGAAAAATTATATTCATCATTCCACCAAAAAGTAAAAGAAAGTCCAAGCACAGGTTTTTTTAAGAAGCAAAATGTGTTTGCATAATGCAGAGAATAAAAGAGGGCAAGAAAAGCACATTCTCTTGAAACTGAATTCCTAGTAAGACATAAAGATGTTGAATATAAATAAGAATTCGGATTGATAACAGAATAAGGCATCTTACCTCTTTTCATGTTTTGCGAATCTGGAAAGAAAATACAGATTAGATTAACAGTGTGGCCTTATGTGCAATTTAACAGAAGCGTAAGTTACATACGTCTCATTATAAGCACCCATTGAAAAGTGAAATGATTTCACTTTCCGTTGGGTATCTAATTTAGCAGATGAAACTATTTTAGGCATATATCGCAGCCTCGATTGCTTCTCTTGCCTTCTTGTATCTCAAGTGTGAATGAAAGTTGTATTTAACGACTACCGCTACAAAGAAAATAGCATATGTATGCATGAAAGCCAAGCAAAACTTGTCTTTAAACTGAAAACAACGAAATGCAACAGTTAAAATATCCTCATAAAGACACTAATGTAAATTACGCTTCAGTAGACAATCTCTTATGCTACGTCTCAGCCTTGGCATTGTTGCCACGCTCCCTTGGAACATCCTACACATCCTGCCTTAAAAACCATGACATGTCCGATTCAGAGCAAAAGTCAGATCGTGACAGGGAGTTTAGGCATGTGTAGGTAAGGGGTACTGTGGTTAAATATGTTGATTGCAGCTCATCTGGTTAATCTGGTTAAGCCCGAGTTGGAAACTCTTGGTTTGGAGGTGTTTCAGCTTGATGTACCCGGTGCATGCTGTTTGGCGCTTGTAGTGTCATAACAATTATCATCTCGATGAAGTGAATCTTTCGCCTCTCAATATCTACATGGTTCATTGTCCGAGAACTCTGTCACTGAGAGCACCATCACGTGTCCCCACGAGATATGTAAGATTTGAGTGATTAGAAGAATCGAGGCTTGACTTGCTCTTACTTAAACCAGCTCCAGTGATTGTGTAGTCAATGGCCTTACATAGCCTATAGGGACTGATAGTTATCATTCATTCATTCATTCATTTCATTCATACATACATACATTCATTCATTCCATTCTGTCCTTTTATTCATTCATTCATTCATTCATTCATTCATTCATTCATTCATTCATTCATTCATTCATTCATTCATTCATTCATTCATTCATTCAATATTCGTTAATTCATTCATTCATTCATGCATTCATTCATTCGTTCATAATGGTGTTGCATATAACAACCTCGCGTTGTAATCGGGACGCTCTGATGTACTTCCCATAACCTGCAATGCTTTATGCGGCAGAGCGCCCCAGGGCACTCGCTTTATACAACATGCTCTTGGGGAAACGACTCAGTTGCCAGCTGTATGTTGTGAATTCATTTTTCATCATCACTTTGAAATGAATAAAGAGAAACTATCACTACTCATAAGATTCGAGTGATGCTTTGCACTCACACACGTCGTTGTGAAAACTTATGCCGACTCTCGAATTAATTCCTTCATTCACTCAGTAACCTTAACGCGGGGGTTACAGGCGGGATCTGTTTCGGACAAAAACCTCCAGCAATTCAAAACCTGCTTTGAAAGGCAGTTTTGACGTTAATGAGGTTTATTTATACATTTATTCATTCATTCGATTTGAAAGGGCAGCGACGGATGGGGTGGGTGGGAGTAGTGAAGAAATCTTCCTCAGACACAAACATTTCAACAATGTATGGTTTGCCACACTATGCAGTGGGCGTTTTGGCACTAACGGGGTGATCTACTCAGTTATTTATGCAGATGCAATGAGAGCGCTAGTGTTATAGACCAGGGATACTATAGTGTCTCTGCAAAGGCTAAACGGTGGTTTATCCCTCCAGGTTTACTGGAGGTCCTACAGACTTTATCCCTCCAGGTTTACTGGAGGTCCTACAGACTTTATTAGTCTGTCTGTCTGTCTGTCTGTCTGTCTGTCTGTCCCGTCTCCACGGCCTATATCTCAAAAACTACTGGACGGATTTCCTTGAGATTTTGCACACTGACTGGAAGTTAGGTCCCATTCAATATTATCAACTTTTCAGAATCGAGGTTTTAAAAGAAAGTGACTTTTTTACATTTTGGTGTTTCAATGAAAACAATTCAACAGACTCCATTTTGCAAAATCTGTGACGTCATCATTTGACGTCGTATAACGTGACGTCATTTGCGAGTAGAATTTTCAGGATAATGGATTTCGTACACTCAAAGCACCTCCCTCCATAGTCAATAGATGTGAGAGCCTAATCGAGTCAAACTCTTTTCCTACGTTCACAAAACAGCATTTGGCTTCTTTGTATTATGAACGTCTACCAGCAGACGCAAAAAAGCGATACTACGCTGTGTTGGCGTCAAATTCATTCCATTTGTGAAACCGGTAAAGTATATGTACCATCTAGATCGTTGCCTTCGCTGGTTAAAAGCTTGGAATGAGGGTGAAAAGGGCACGATTCTAACGCACTTTAGCCAGGCACTCTCCAGCCATGAAAATAGACGCCGACACGTGACCCAGATTCTCGCACTCAGCTGCGTGATTCGGGTGTAATACTGCCAATAAACATCGTTAAGCTTAAGATTACACCCGAATCACACGGACCGTTAAGGTGCATGGAGTACAGTACCGGTCAAAAGTCACAACGACCACCGACACCGACCATTTCAGCCTTCTTCAGGATGCGTTAGAATCGTGCCGTTGTCGTGGTGGAATCGCCTAGCAAACTAACTGAATGTCGACACAATCACTCGGCACTGTTGCACATTTGCAGTCAACGTAAGATCTCGTACGACGATTTGATTCAAGGCCTAGTGCTAATTGTTTTGATGGTCTGGTCTCAGTGTCACAAAAATATAATGATTTAATCAATCCCTGTCCCGGAAATGTTGGGGACAACGACCATTAATTTTCAGCGTAATGACATCGAGTCAAACAGAGTTATCTATCCTACTTCAGCAAAACGCTTCGATGTTGAACCTCTACCAGCAGACGCCAAAATGCGATACTACGAGAAAAATATTGACGTTGATGGGTTAGATCCGTATGAAATACCAAACAGTTCATGCTATCATCCATTTTTCTACAATTTACAGTGCAAAATACGAACCACGGGGGTTTCTGACAAGGTCGTTATAAATGCTTCATATACCTACAAGTTTTCAATGGCACAGTTGGTAGAGTATTGGGCTCTTGGTCATGCATGACCAGGTTCGATTCTGTGCTGAAACTTTTTTTTCTTCTCTTTTTTCGAGGGGT
>JAWQFJ010021741.1:0-23239 GCA_034096865.1 Theodoxus fluviatilis
AAACCTTAAACCAATACAATTCCTCTATTAAATCAGAACACAGAAGTAGGCGAGAGAGAGAGAGAGAGAGAGAGAGAGAGAGAGAGAGAGAGAGAGAGAGAGAGAGAGAGAGAGAGAGAGAGAGAGAGAGAGAGAGAGAAGTGGGGGGGTGGAGGGAGGAGATTAGACAAAGAAACGTACGGACAGACACACAGAGAAAGGCGGATGTACAGGTGGACACACGCAGCCGCAGGCAGGAGACTGGCCGATCTTGAGTTCCTGACTAACAGTTCTCCCTGAGGGAGGAGAGAGTTTCGCATTTCAGTACAAGACTGAACGCCGGCTGCCATGCCCACCGAGGGAAGGATGGCCACGAGAGCTGTCTGTGAGGGTTGTCTGTGAGGGCTGTCTGTGTACATTGACTCTCCATGACAGCCCTTTCCTGCACGCCAGGCAGTCATTCCTCACTACAGCTGCTTGCCCTCACACGCCCCTGCACTTGGAGTCCTCTCCTCTCCGTCTTAGAGTCGCATTCCCGGCACTCCTGTCCATCTCCCTCTGTCCCATCCTCATGTGCAGTTCCACAGTCCAGCGTCAGCGATGCTGGACCATGTTGACTGGGTTCTGTGTGCCTGCATGCACCTGCCAGCTAAGTGGATGGCTGGGTGGATGGATGGGGCTTTACGGCCTGTCAGCCCTTGTAGGTGGAGCAGGCGAGGAAATTAAATACCCATATCAGTGGTGTTGGCTTGGGCATAAGTAAATCTAGACTCCATTTACTGTCATTAACGTTTTCGGGTCGCGCAGAGAAACGTTGGTTTCGTTTTTAAATCTATTCCAAAGTGGAAGAAAAGAGAAGTTCCTCAGTCTTGTTGGCACTAGAAAAGTTTACTTGTACGTTGCAGCCACGTGTTTGGAGCCAGGCCTTTTCGGAGTTCTATGGGAAACTGTAGGCGGCACCACGCAAGTCGGAGAGGCCTTGATTTTTACCTCGCTGTCATGCTTCAAGAATTCACTGCCAATCTTTCCATGTGGACCCCACTGCCGATACGTAGTTCTAAATCATAACGATTTCGACAGGCATTGTACATAAGAAAACGTTCATTACTGGTCCATTAATACAAGCAACCTTTTTTTTCTTCTCGTTTTCGTCACAAATCAATGGTTCTACACAGGAACAGGGCAACCCAGCGCCCATTCTAACAGTTGCATTTAATCATCATTACTGTCAGTCACACTCGAGAGCCGCAACACTGTAACTCTACTCCCTCTCTGTGTTTGCACTCGCCTTCCATCACCATTCTCCACGCCTTCCATCACCATTCTCCACGCCTCCCAACCTCCTCTCTATGTTTGCACTCGCCTTCCATCACCACTCTCCACGCCTCCCAACCTCCTCTCTGTGTTTGCACTCGCCTTCCATCACCATTCTCCACGCCTTCCATCACCATTCTCCACGCCTCCCAACCTCCTCTCTATGTTTGCACTCGCCTTCCATCACCATTCTCCACGCCTCCCAACCTCCTCTCTATGTTTGCACTCGCCTTCCATCACCATTCTCCACGCCTCCCAACCTCCTCTCTGTGTTTGCACTCGCCTTCCATCACCATTCTCCACGCCTTCCATCACCATTCTCCACGCCTTCCATCACCATTCTCCACGCCTCCCAACCTCCTCTCTATAATAATAATAATATGTTTATTTATAAGGCGCACTTCCTCCACACAGTCAAAAAAGTACATAGTGGAGCTCTAGGCGCACTCCAGAGCCGCAACACTGTAACTCTACTCCCTCTCTGTGTTTGCACTCGCCTTCCATCACCATTCTCCACGCCTTCCATCACCATTCTCCACGCCTCCCAACCTCCTCTCTGTGTTTGCACTCGCCTTCCATCACCATTCTCCACGCCTCCCAACCTCCTCTCTATGTTTGCACTCGCCTTCCATCACCACTCTCCACGCCTCCCAACCTCCTCTCTATGTTTGCACTCGCCTTCCATCACCATTCTCCACGCCTTCCATCACCATTCTCCACGCCTCCCAACCTCCTCTCTGTGTTTGCACTCGCCTTCCATCACCATTCTCCACGCCTCCCAACCTCCTCTCTGTGTTTGCACTCGCCTTCCATCACCATTCTCCACGCCTCCCAACCTCCTCTCTGTGTTTGCACTCGCCTTCCATCACCATTCTCCACGCCTCCCAACCTCCTCTCTGTGTTTGCACTCGCCTTCCATCACCATTCTCCACGCCTCCCAACCTCCTCTCTATGTTTGCACTCGCCTTCCATCACCATTCTCCACGCCTCCCAACCTCCTCTCTGTGTTTGCACTCGCCTTCCATCACCATTCTCCACGCCTCCCAACCTCCTCTCTATGTTTGCACTCGCCTTCCATCACCATTCTCCACGCCTCCCAACCTCCTCTCTGTGTTTGCACTCGCCTTCCATCACCATTCTCCACGCCTCCCAACGTCCTCTCTATGTTTGCACTCGCCTTCCATCACCATTCTCCACGCCTCCCAACCTCCTCTCTGTGTTTGCACTCGCCTTCCATCACCATTCTCCACGCCTCCCAACCTCCTCTCTATGTTTGCACACGCCTTCCATCACCATTCTCTACGCCTCCCAACCTCCTATGTTTGCACACGCCTTCCATCACCATTCTCCACGCCTCCCAACCTCCTCTCTATGTTTGCACACGCCTTCCATCACCATTCTCTACGCCTCCCAACCTCCTCTCTATGTTTGCACACGCCTTCCATCACCATTCTCTACGCCTCCCAACCTCCTCTCTATGTTTGCACTCGCCTTCCATCACCATTCTCCACGCCTCCCAACCTCCTCTCTATGTTTGCACTCGCCTTCCATCACCACTCTCCACGCCTCCCAACCTCCTCTCTATGTTTGCACTCGCCTTCCATCACCATTCTCTACGCCTTCCATCACCATTCTCCACGCCTCCCAACCTCCTCTCTATGTTTGCACTCGCCTTCCATCACCATTCTCCACGCCTCCCAACCTCCTCTGTGTGTTTGCACTCGCCTTCCATCACCATTCTCCACGCCTCCCAACCTCCTCTCTGTGTTTGCACTCACCTTCCATCACCATTCTCCACGCCTCCCAACGTCCTCTCTATGTTTGCACTCGCCTTCCATCACCATTCTCCACGCCTCCCCACGTCCTCTCTATGTTTGCACTCGCCTTCCATCACCATTCTCCACGCCTTCCATCACCATTCTCCACGCCTCCCAACCTCCTCTCTGTGTTTGCACACGCCTTCCATCACCATTCTCCACGCCTCCCAACCTCCTCTCTGTGTTTGCACTCGCCTTCCATCACCACTCTCCACGCCTTCCATCACCATTCTCCACGCCTCCCAACCTCCTCTCTGTATTTGCACTCGCCTTCCATCACCATTCTCCACGCCACTCAACCTCCTCTCTGTGTTTACACTCGCCTTCCATCACCATTCTCCATGCCTCCCAACGTCCTCTCTGTGTTTACACTCGCCTTCCATCACCATTCTCCACGCCTCCAAACCTCCTCTCTGTGTTTGCACTCGCCTTCCATCACCATTCTCCACGCCTCCCAACCTCCTCTCTGTGTTTGCACTCGCCTTCCATCACCATTCTCCACGCCTCCCAACCTCCTCTCTGTGTTTGCACACGCCTTCCATCACCATTCTCCACGCCTCCCAACCTCCTCTCTGTGTTTGCACTCGCCTTCCATCACCATTCTCCACGCCTCCCAACCCCCTCTCTGTGTTTGCACACGCCTTCCATCACCATTCTCCACGCCTCCCAACCTCCTCTCTGTGTTTGCACTCGCCTTCCATCACCATTCTCCACGCCTCCAAACCTCCTCTCTGTGTTTGCACTCGCCTTCCATTACCATTCTCCACGCCTCCCAACCCCCTCTCTGTGTTTGCACTCGCCTTCCATCACCATTCTCCACGCCTCCCAACCTCCTCTCTGTGTTTGCACTCGCCTTCCATCACCATTCTCCACGCCTCCCAGCCTCCTCTCTATGTTTGCACTCGCCTTCCATCACCATTCTCCACGCCTCCCAACCTCCTCTCTATGTTTGCACTCGCCTTCCATCACCATTCTCCACGCCTTCCATCACCATTCTCCACGCCTCCCAACCTCCTCTCTATGTTTGCACTCGCCTTCCATCACCATTCTCCACGCCTCCCAACCTCCTCTCTATGTTTGCACTCGCCTTCCATCACCATTCTCTACGCCTTCCATCACCATTCTCCACGCCTCCCAACCTCCTCTCTATGTTTGCACTCGCCTTCCATCACCATTCTCCACGCCTCCCAACCTCCTCTCTATGTTTGCACACGCCTTCCATCACCATTCTCCACGCCTCCCAACCTCCTCTCTATGTTTGCACTCGCCTTCCATCACCATTCTCCACGCCTCCCAACGTCCTCTCTGTGTTTGCACTCGCCTTCCATCACCATTCTCCACGCCTCCCAACCTCCTCTCTGTGTTTGCACTCGCCTTCCATCACCATTCTCCACGCCTCCCAACCCCCTCTCTGTGTTTGCACTCGCCTTCCATCACCACTCTCCACGCCTCCCAACCTCCTCTCTGTGTTTGCACACGCCTTCCATCACCATTCTCCACGCCTCCCAACCTCCTCTCTGTGCTTGCACTCGCCTTCCATCACCATTCTCCACGCCACCCAACCTCCTCTCTGTGTTCTCACTCGCCTTCCATCACCATTCTCCACGCCTCCCAACCCCCTCTCTATGTTTGCACTCGCCTTCCACCACCATTCTCCACGCCTCCCATCGTCCTCTCTGTGTTTGCACTCGCCTTCCATCACCATTCTCCACGCCTCCCATCGTCCTCTCTGTGTTTGCACTCGCCTTCCACCACCATTCTCCACGCCTCCCATCGTCCTCTCTGTGTTTGCACTCGCCTTCCATCACCATTCTCCACGCCTCCCAACCTCCTCTCTGTGTTTGCACTCGCCTTCCATCACCATTCTCCACGCCTTCCATCACCATTCTCCACGCCTCCCAACCTCCTCTCTATGTTTGCACTCGCCTTCCATCACCATTCTCCACGCCTCCCAACCTCCTCTCTGTGTTTGCACTCGCCTTCCATCACCATTCTCCACGCCTCCCAACCTCCTCTCTGTGTTTGCACTCGCCTTCCATCACCATTCTCCACGCCTCCCAACCCCCTCTCTATGTTTGCACTCGCCTTCCATCACCATTCTCCACGCCTCCCAACCTCCTCTCTGTGTTTGCACACGCCTTCCATCACCATTCTCCACGCCTCCCAACCTCCTCTCTGTGTTTGCACTCGCCTTCCATCACCATTCTCTACGCCTTCCATCACCATTCTCCACGCCTCCCAACCTCCTCTCTATGTTTGCACTCGCCTTCCATCACCATTCTCCACGCCTCCCAACCTCCTCTCTGTGTTTGCACTCGCCTTCCATCACCATTCTCCACGCCTCCCAACCTCCTCTCTGTGTTTGCACTCGCCTTCCATCACCATTCTCCACGCCTCCCAACCTTTCTGACCCACAGAACTGCTCGAAACTCTACACCCACTGTAAGCAACACGCTTGACATCAGTAGTACCACCATGACAACGACGCATCTTTTCTGTCACCTCTCCCGACAACTTTCTGCCAGGATGTGCGGCTGCAGACTATTTGCTTGGCGCTCCATGCTTGGGATGCCATTCAACACACGGAATGCCGCCATCCAGACCCCGGACGGTGTCCTATTGAAAACTGAGCAACATTAATTCAGATCTTGGGGCGCCAATTCATTCCTCCCTCATGTTTCCAGAGAGCTGCCGACAACCTACAAACTTCTTCCCGCCAGCTTTCATGAAACATCAACGTACATGGACTTCATGCACCTATTCCTTTTTTTGTGTCACCCTGTACAAACACGTTCACACGTTTCCTCTTCCTCTGTTTGCAGGGACGATTTTGATCACCATCACGCTCATCGCATGGAACCGCCACACGCTGGTGGTGAACCAGGCCAGCTACCGACGGCACTTCACGTGGCACCGCCTGGCGGTGTACCTGCCCTGCGCCTGGGTGGGGCCCGCGCTGCTGCTGCTGCCCGCGCTCCTGGGCGTGTGGGGCAGCTTCGGCTACGTGCCCATGATGGTGGCCTGCAACCTGCAGCTGGACCACCACTCCCAGAGCTTCAAGCTCTTCCTGCTGCTGGGCCGCATCGGCATCCCCTGCGTGCTCATCCTCGTCTTCTATGGCCGCATCTTCATGGCAACGCGCGCCAGCCGGCGCCGCCTGCTGATGCGCAACAGCTCCATCTCGGCACGTGACCGCCAGGCCCAGAGGCGCGAGATGCGTCTGACGTGGACCATGCTGGCCATCTTCATCGTCTTCGCCGCCTCCTACCTGCCCTGCACCATCACCGGCGTTATCGACTGGAAGGTCATCCTCTCGCGCCGCTTCCACATGTACTGCGCCATCACGGTCTACATCGGCAGCGCGCTCAACCCGCTCGTCTATGGGCTGATGAACAGCAAGTTCCGGGAGGCCTACTACCGCGTGCTGTGCTGCTTGAACAGCCGTTGCCATGGCAACAGAGGCAGCCAGGAAGACGCCACGCGGGCCCTGGTGACGGCCCAGCTGTCCTGCGTCCACTCCCCGCGGTCAGGCAAGCGTCACCGCGAGTTCCTACTGCGCAGAGCCAGCAAGTCCATGCTGCGCTCCGACAGCAGCAAGAGCTCCTCCAGCAACTGCAAGGGTTCCACCAACAGCTTCAAGACCCTCAAGACCTCCTCCAACAGCAACGGCACCGAGAGCCCGTGAAGACTGCCTGTTGACGATAATCATCAACGGTGGCTCCAGCATCGCCATGCTGTGCTCAATGGCTGGCACGTTGGCGGTGAAAGACTCCTATGGCAAGGACCAAGTCAAGCTGCCAAGACCAGATTGCAGACTTGGACAATGAGGTCACTAATGAGTCTATACCTAATATGGTCATCTCCAGATCTACCTGTACGCCTGAAGTGCAAAACTGGTGGGTGGATGTCTGTGAATTGCCATTAATATGGCTGCCTACTGTTCATTCACTACATGAGAGTTGGTGATGAAACTGACTTCTGCGATTTCCGCTTCATGTGCCCAAGACCTGTTTGTTGACTGTTCATTGATTTTGTTGGAGAATACCTATTTGTGACATGCCGTTAGTATGGCAAAGAATTGCTTGCTAAGTTGATGGTAACGTTGTCAGTGAACAGACCTAATTCAAATACACAGTGGTGTTCCCAAGAAGAGCTAGTGTTGGTGCAACAGCACCCCAAGAAAGGATGGTGTCAACGACTTTTGCAAAAAATTGTTTTTGTTGACTGCACAAAAGGAAGACTGACTGCTTGGAAGATTCTATGAATCTTGTAATGATGTTCGTATAATGGTGTCTGTTTAAACGTTATGAATCTTGTAATGATGTTCGTATAATGGTGTCTGTTTAAACGTTATGAATCTTGTAATGATGTTCGTATAATGGCGTCTGTTTAAACGTTATGAACACATAGGGTGGGAAAGAAGATGCACTTCAACAGATCCGCATGTAATGCTCCAGTAGGCATGTCCAGGATGGCAGGATGAAGTTCACGGCCAGTGAAGCCTGGGCAAGGAGTGTCAGCCATCACGTCACCTATCATTCTTGTCTTGGTTTGGGGAAGTCCTGCGTTACACGTTCTGTACAGGCAGTGGCCCAGTGACAGGAGGCCTCGTCATCCACGTGTCCAAACAAGAGGAACCACGACAGCTTATTCCATGTCTTCACACCAGTACAAGATGGTCCACAGCGTAGCCTTAGGTCAACATGTGGTAGTAAAGCCTATTGATGTAATCTTCTCACAAATTGGACATTTGCATCTCATGGCTGTATTGCCTTGCTTGATTTCAGCCACAGTATTTGTATCAAATTGGTGTTGTGAAATCACTTTGCTCAAGTTGAGGCCCTGCATAAATTATTCATCCAAGTTTATATAGCATCCTCATTTCATCTAGATATAGTCCACTTAAATGAAATTTTTAAAATATTTTTTTAAAGCTGTATGGACACTTAGTGAACCATTCCACTTTGTTGTTAACAATCGCAATGTTATTTGTTGCACAATGTGATACATTGACTTAGTACTAAGTCTTGTGATAGAAGTACTTACTGATGATACTTTATGGAAAACAGCAGGTAAAAAGAGGACACCCAATTGTTTATTTAGGCTACCTGCCCTGATAATGTGATTCAAGGTATTTTGCATGCAAGCCCTGCATGTGTGACAGTGAAATGAGAGAGAGAGAGAGAGAGAGAGAGAGAGAGAGAGAGAGAGAGAGAGGGAGGGAGGGAGGGAGGGAGGGAGGGAGAGAGAGAGAGAGAGAGAGAGAGAGAGAGAGAGAGAGAGAGAGAGAGAGAGAGAGAGAGAGAGAGAGAGAGAGAGAGAGAAGAAACCCTTTACAGTGAGAGGTGGGTTGTGTGCGGGAGAGCAGTAATCAACGTACTTCATATATATCACTGTTAATGTGTGCTGATTTAGATTAGTGCAAGAAATAAAATCTCAAACATGGTATGGTCTTGGGTCTTTTCTTTCTGTTTTCAAAACTTGATTTATCACCCCAAAAAATCCTACTGCATTAGGGAAAAAAATTGCAGTTATGGTAACATGGGTGGGTGGGGTCGATGTTGGGGGGTGGGGTGGGGGGTTGGGGAAGAAAAGGGGGAAAAAAGTTGGTAGGGATGCCAACTATATTTTAAAGGCCAGATTGAGACTGCATACATTTGTGTGTATGCATATATTTATGCATAATAAGAAATGACATGTACACTGTTAATTTGGGGGGTGGGGTGGGGGTGGGGAAGAAACAGTCGGTAGTATGGAATGAACGTTTTGAATACTTTTTTCTTTGTAGAAGAGGCCAGACTAAATATGAACCAAACTTTCTATTACTAAAAATGCATTTCAAAAATAACTTTAAGTAGTGAATTCCACGAGTGCTCATAGGGCAGAGAAGATGGGACAGCACACAGTTCATTGTTCACCTTCAAGTTGTTTTTTCTTCTTTGCATTATCAAAATAAAAGTTTTGGGTTGGCAGGAAAAAACAGAAGGGGTTAGTTGGGTTACCATAACCCCCCCCCCCCCCCATTCCCCCAAATGTGCTCACGGGGAAGATGGGACTTCACAGTTTGTTACCTTCAATCCAAAACAAACACACACACAAACGTACACGCATACAGACACACACACACACACACAGACACAGACACACACTCGTGACCCATGCACACACACACAGACACACACTCACATGTACACACACACTCACACGTACACACACACACACACACACAGACACACACACACACACACAGAAACACACTTACACAGACACACACACATGATCATTCAAGTAAGGTTGGTGGGGTTGCTGTGACAACTTTTTCCCCACCCCTTATCAGAAGGCAAACTCCATAACACTTTAAAGCCTTTAGTCACATGAGTGTCCCATTTCCTTTACACAGTCACCAGAGTTTGTGTCCCATTTCCTTTACAGTCACCAGAGTTTGTCCCATTTCCTTTACACAGTCACCAGAGTTTGTGTCAAATTTCCTTTACACAGTCACCAGAGTTTGTGTCAAATTTCCTTTACACAGTCACCAGAGTTTGTGTCAAATTTCCTTTACACAGTCACCAGAGTTTGTGTCCCATTTCCTTTACACAGTCACTCAAGCAACTGGACGGATGTACTGTATTGAACAAAAACAAAGAAAGTAAATGCAAGAACTAGGGAAAATAAAATTAGGCTTCAGCAAATAATGATGGTTTCTCAAGTAAATCCAATCAGGCAACTATTGCTTTAGCCGAGTTCATACACACACAGACCTGCCAACCCACCATCATACCAAAGAGTAGCATCCAGAGCTATATGGAGTAGCATTGAAGGAATAGGCGTAGCGGGGGTGGGGGGGTGGGGAGAGATAAGGCTGTGAGGTTGGCATGATAAGCTGACCCGGTGGAGTGAAAGCGGGGGGGGGGGGGGGGGGGGAGAAGAGATAAGGCTGTGAAGGTGGCGTGATAAGCTGCGCTGGCGGCGGGGGGAGGGGGGGGGGGGGATTCTCCATCGCGGTCAAAAGTTCAAGCACGCGGGAAAAAGCGTAGTTTTTATGGACAAGCGTAGCAGCGTAGCAGGCATGTCGAAAGCGTAGCATGCTACGCCTAAAGCGTAGCATTTGGCAGTCTGCACACACATGCATGCATAAACAAAAACAGCAGCGAGATTTTCAGTGCTAAGGATTTTGTTCCCAGAAGATGAGCCCAGGTACAGGGCACTCTCTGCTGCATGACTGCAAGCAGGGCATGCATCGCGATGTACAGCATGCACTAGATTTCACCATGCAAAGTGCATGTCAGACCACCACAGCAATCTCCAGAAATGGGTGTTTCTCTTCAGGAAACATCTTCATCAACCATGACAACAAAGCTGTAAAAAGGAAGGAAGGGAGGCAACTCTTGGCTTGCCACTACTGCATCGAGTACAGATATGTAATACATCCCCTTACAATCCAGTCTGGCAGAACATGTCAACCCTTAATTGAATAAAGTGCATAATTGTTGTGCATACATTAAGAGCCAAGTTGAAATTGAAATAATCTAACAACTTTGTTTTACTTCTGACATTTATCACATGAACTTTTCAAATGTTGGCTTTGAAAGGCACACAACAAAACAGGTTTCAAGGGACACAGCATCAACAATTCTGAAGAGTAAGAGATGCAGAATTGTCATGGCTGTCATTATCTTGCTCACCAGATAATCTGCTCAACAGAAACATTGTGGATGTTTCTGTATTGGCCAGCACCTGTAAGGCTGAGTATGACTGTGCCTTTGTAAGGCTGAGTATGACTGTGCCTTTGTAAGCCTGAGTATGACTGTGCCTTTGTAAGGCTGAGTATGACTGTGCCTTTGTAAGGCTGAGTATGACTGTGCCTTTGTAAGGCTGAGAATGACTGTGCCTTTGTAAGGCTGAGTATGACTGTGCCTTTGTAAGGCTGAGTATGACTGTGCCTTTGTAAGCCTGAGTATGACTGTGCCTTTGCAAGGCTGAGAATGACTGTGTCTTTGTAAGGCTGAGTATGACTGTGCCTTTGTAAGGCTGAGTATGACTGTGCCTTTGTAAGCCTGAGTATGACTGTGCCTTTGTAAGGCTGAGAATGACTGTGCCTTTGTAAGGCTGAGTATGACTGTGCCTTTGCAAGGCTGAGTATGACTGTGCCTTTGTAAGGCTGAGTATGACTGTGCCTTTGTAAGGCTGAGTATGACTGTGCATTTGTAAGGCTGAGTATGACTGTGCCTTTGTAAGGCTGAGTATGACTGTGCCTTTGTAAGGCTGAGTATGACTGTGCCTTTGTAAGGCTGAGTATGACTGTGCCTTTGTAAGGCTGAGTATGACTGTGCCTTTGTAAGGCTGAGTATGACTGTGCCTTTGTAAGGCTGAGTATGACTGTGCCTTTGTAAGGCTGAGTATGACTGTGCCTTTGTAAGGCTGAGTATGACTGTGCCTTTGTAAGGCTGAGTATGACTGTGCCTTTGTAAGGCTGAGTATGACTGTGCCTTTGAGAGTACAAGTAGTTGCAAGCATCTGCAGAAGTGGTCCAGTGAGCGTACAGTTGTCTATCAGTGTGCACACACACATCTAACTGTATGGTATTGAAGTCTTCGTCTCAATTATCCTAGCATTATGTTTGCATCGATGCAGATTTAAGTGCACCAACAGCTGGCTGCTGGATTGGGTCACTTTTCCAAGAAATGTAAGGGGGAAAAAGTGTGTGTGTGTCTGTGTATGTATGTGTCTGTGTGTATGTGTGTGTGTATGGTAAGTGTGTGTGTGTGTCTGTGTGTGTCTGTGTCTGTGTGTGCATGTATGTGTGTGTGTGTGTGTGTGTGTGTGTCTGTGTGTTTTGTGTGTGTGTGTGTGTGTTGTGTGTGTGTGTCTGTGTGTGTGTGTGTGTCTGTGTTGTGTGTGTGTGTGTCTGTGTTGTGTGTGTGTGTGTGTGTGCATGTGTGTGTGTGTGTGTGTGTGTGTGTGTGTGTGTGTGTGTGTGTGTGTGTGTGTGGTTGGGGTAACCCAACCAACCCTATTTTTATCTGCTAACCCTAATCCTGTTTTCAATCATGAAAATAATAATAAAAATAAAAATATAATGAGGATAACAATAATAACAATAATAATAATAATGATGATGATAAAAAATGTAAAAGGAAATCAACAATCGGCAACTTACTGCATGCTATATCCCATCTTCCCTGCCCTATGAGCACTTGGGGAATTCACAATTTACGTTATATCAAAAAGAGCATTTTCAGCAAAGAAGAAACTTCATTTACGTTTATTCTGGCCTCTTCTAAAACACATGAAAGTTCAGACTGACCTACCCATCCTTTTGTTTGTTGTTGTTGCCATGTTACCCAAACCACAGCTTTTGTTTGTTGTTGTTGTTGCCATGTTACCCAAACCACAGCTTTTGTTTGTTGTTGTTGTTGCCATGTTACCCAAACCACAGCTTTTGTTTGTTGTTGTTGTTGCCATGTTACCCAAACCACAGCTTTTGTTTGTTGTTGTTGTTGCCATGTTACCCAAACCACAGCTTTTGTTTGTTGTTGTTGTTGCCATGTTACCCAAACCACAGCTTCTTTATTGGTTGCCTAATGGCTACTGCGTTTACTTTTCCACCACAGCTCCTCAGTCCAAGTTCTGAGGTGGCAAGCAGCCCTCTTCTCTTGGTGGCACGTAGGTGAAAATCTGCCATGTACTGATGTAGGTACAAATCTGCCATGTAGGTACAAATCTGCCATGTAGGTACGAATCTGCCATGTAGGTACAAATCTGCCATGTAGGTACGAATCTGCCATGTAGGTACAAATCTGCCATGTAGGTGAAAATCTGCCATGCAGGTACAAATCTGCCATGTAGGTACAAATCTGCCATGTAGGTACGAATCTGCCATGTAGGTGAAAATCTGCCATGTAGGTACAAATCTGCCATGTAGGTACAAATCTGCCATGCAGGTACAAATCTGCCATGTAGGTACAAATCTGCCATGCAGGTACAAATCTGCCATGTAGGTGAAAATCTGCCATGTAGGTACAAATCTGCCATGTAGGTACAAATCTGCCATGTAGGTACAAATCTGCCATGCAGGTACGAATCTGCCATGTAGGTGAAAATCTGCCATGTAGGTGAAAATCTGCCAATGCTGAGAAAGGTCTCCTGGCAAACCAGTTTTCCTGGACCAACACAACACTACGGCATTGCACTAAGCCATCAGGAGACACAAGCAACTCACTGCAAGGAAGTCACCGTGTCAGTATCCTGGCTTTGTGCATGAAGCCATCAGGAGACACAAGCAACTCACTGCAAGGAAGTCACCGTGTCAGTATCCTGGCTTTGTGCATGAAGCCATCAGGAGACACAAGCAACTCACTGCAAGGATTACCGTGTCAGTATCCTGGCTTTGTGCACTAAGCCATCAGGAGACACAAGCGACTCACTGCAAGGAAGTCACCGTGTCAGTATCCTGGCTTTGTGCATGAAGCCATCAGGAGACACAAGCAACTCACTGCAAGGATTACCGTGTCAGTATCCTGGCTTTGTGCATGAAGCCATCAGGAGACACAAGCGACTCACTGCAAGGAAGTCACCGTGTCAGTATCCTGGCTTTGTGGTGACACTTATCCGTGCATGAAGCCACAGTGGCAGGGAAAGCAGATGGCAACAAAAAGCTGTTAAAAAAATCCCAACAAACTCTTCCTCTTGATCTGTGACTACCAATATTACCCAACTGAACTTTACTCTCTGTTTACTTGGATCAAACACCTCCAAGAAAATGTGTTCATGTCATCCTTGGTCATTCTGCAAGTGGAAATGGATTTGTCCAGTGGATGACCAGAAATCCAATAGTTGTGTCTGGTACAATTCATTTACATTTGAAAAGAAGCACCTCACTCCAGAGTGTACAAGAACAGGCTCTGGGAGGATAGACAATTCATCATCCCCAGGCCTGATTTTATTATCATGATTTAGCCTAGAGGTCAGATTGAACAGAAACAAAAAATTCTCTTTCACTGAAAACACCATTTCAAATACATAAATTGTGGATTCCTGAGTGCTCATAGGGCAGTGAAAATAGTGCAGCGTGCACTTCATCCGTTACCATCAATTTATTTTTCTTTCTTTCTTTTTGTGTGTGCCACGATCTTAAAAAAATATGTAGGGTCAGCAGGATAAAAGGGGTTAGTCCTATTACCATAACCACAATTATTTATTGGGTGGGCCTTATCATACAAAGTGCCAGTAGCTTCCCATGGCAGCCATTTCTCTCTGCCACCACAACAGCACAACCAGAAATGCCACGCAAGGCACATTTACAGACAGAACACAACAAGGAGGCTTGGGTTCTTGTCAATGATAATTTCTCCATTGCATTCAAACTCCCTAGTACTGTGTATTAGTAAACTCTTACTGACTGCATGATTGATCAATCCCAAGTAACATGCGCCTATAATTGTTTCCCGATTGATGTGCATTTCTTTGCATCTGCAACACTTTTAGGTATGCAAGAAAAACTGATTTATCACATCAGGCTGATGATCATTCCTCAAATAGCTATGGATGCTGGTTTGCAACTGCCATTCACTGTTCATGCCATATTCTTTGAAAGAGAAAAAAACCCAGAGAGAGAGAGAAAGAGAGAGAGAGAGAGAGAGAGAGAGAGAGAGAGAGAGAGAGAGAGAGAGAGAGAGAGAGAGAGAGAGCTCACATATAGAAAGGAAGCACAAATACAATATGAAATGAATAAACTCAAAAGATTTACATACAAGTGCAAGTCTTTTCACACATTCAAATGCACACACACTTGCCCTGCAGGCTGGGGGTAAAAACTTACTCACCACATCTGCTTACCAGATTTGTGAGAGGTAAACAACCATGGAAATCTTGATTTGTGTTTACTTTGACTTGCTCTAGTGGTTTCCTTGTCTATGGCCATACACAGCCCACACTGCCACAGTGACTGTTTGGCTGTAAACTCAATCCATTCATCCACTCAGCACACACACACACACACACACACACACACACACACACACAGAGGCAAATAAGGTAGAAGAGAATGAACAAATGAAGGAATGAGTGGAATGAATGTCATGTACTTCAAAATCACTGAAGCTAGTTTGAGTAAGAGCAAGCCTTATTTTTCATAGTTAATCACCTTTCAAGAATCAGGCAGGAGGATGTGGTGGATCCAATGTTGCCCCTGACCCACAAGGGGCAGATTGCAAAGTTGTACTTATACAGACTGTTGAGAAAAGTTGTACTTATACAGACTGTACAGAAAAGTTGTACTTATACAGACTGTACAGAAAAGTTGTACTTATACAGATTGCACAGAAAAGTTGTACTTATACAGATTGCACAGAAAAGTTGTACTTACACAGATTGCACAGAAAAGTTGTACTTACACAGATTGCACAGAAAAGTTGTACTTACACAGATTGCACAGAAAAGTTGTACTTACACAGATTACAAAGAAAAGTTGTACTTACAGCAAACAGGAAGACTGGAAGCAGCCTCTGAAGCAAAACGGTGCACACTTATTGTGTAAATTGCACATACACCAGTCACCACTGTCAGTTGTGTACGAGATCGGTGTGAGTGAATGTTTATTTTGAAAAATGACAGAGAAGGGGAGGAAGAAGAGAGAGAGAGAGAGAGAGAGAGAGAGAGAGAGAGAGAGAGAGAGAGAGAGAGAGAGAGAGAGAGAGAGAGAGAGAGAGAGAGACAGACAGACAGACAGACAGAGAGAGAGAGAGAGAGAGAGAGAGAGAGAGAGAGAGAGAGAGAGAGAGAGAGAGAGAGAGAGAGAGAGAGAGAGACAGACAGACAGACAGAGAGAGACAGAGAGAGAGACAGAGAGAGAGAGAGAGACAGAGAGAGAGAGACAGAGAGATTCTTTATTATTTTATAAAGGATGGAATGTTAGGCATTTCAGTTTATCTTACAAATTGTATTTGCTCAAAAAGAATGAACATTCTGGATGGATTCTTTTTTTTGAGGGAAAAAAGTGTCAAGAAGTACATCAAAGTACAGCAGTTGCCAATTATGAATGGACAATATAGCAATTTGTTGAGAGAGTCTTATAGTTATAATAAAAGTAACACTACTAACAGTGTGTAGGTATTTTACTAAAATGCAGATCGCACATGTGCAGCTGGTCCAACATCACTCTGACCGCACTCTTGGGTTTTGCACATGGGGCACCCTTGCTCGTTTTCTCCTTGCATCCATATTCTTTTAAGATCATAAAACATGCAACTTACTGCTATGTAATACAGATACAAAAGCAATTCTCAACTTTAAATCAATGTTAATTGCCTTTTTAAAGGTGCATAAACTATTCCTGATTTTCTTCTATGACAAACAATATATCCATTTCAACTCTAGCAAGTGACATGCTGATCTGTTGGTGATAACTAATGATCATTTTTCTGTCATTACGGGAAGTTTTGCGAGTGTTTATGTTCTCTGAGGTATTGTTTGTGGTCTGTGAAAAGATGCATCATCAGTACAGCAGAGTTGAGAATGATACACCTGCACTTGGTCGTATTTGTTTGATGATTTTTTACCTTTAGGCTAAGATTTTATTTTCTGGAGGGAATCTTGATGCCTGATCAGAAGTGCATATTGTGTGTTTAGAACAAAGTTTTAAAGTTCTTTTATGATGTTTTGGCCACAATTAAGCCAAAATAAAATATCAGCATCACAGGAGATTTCAGTTACCAAGTCACACCTTTGAATTGTAATTGGCCGGCATTGTGACTACATTGGTTATTGCTGCTGCTAATCAATAATATTTACTGTAAAAATTCATGCTACCTATCAAGAATCTCAAAACTATCTTAGTTTAAGATCGCATTCCATAAGCTTTCAGGTGATATGCATTTTATGGGTATTGAAGGAGAATTAGAAGAGATGTTAACTCATTGAAGACGGCACTATTTGTAGCTCATATTGACTGGAGACGCATGTTTCTGGGCATTTTTACAGAAATTGCTGAAAAAATTCTAATCAAGCAATGGAAAAACTGTTGCCATCATTAGAACGCTCTTTGTCTCCTTTATCCTTGTAGATCAATGTCATTCTCTCATTATTTTTATTTTGAATATAGTATTGCAACAAAGATGGGTACCGTCTGGCGTGCCTGTTTTTAGTTCGACTGGAGTGAGGCCAACTTCTAAGCCGACAGCGTGTACGGATCAGTTTCCGATTTCTCTTCTTCGGTCAGCAGTTCATGCACTATATCTATGATCTGCTCCTCTAAAACTGTATATTTTTCATCTTCGTCCTCTTCGGAAAAAAGGAGCACATCGTCCTTCTCATCTGATCCTTCTTTCATAGCGATTTCAACAACATCCTCATCGTCCTGCCGCGACGCCATTGCGATTTAGCGTTGAAATCGCCCCCTTGCCACATGTGTAAACAAAGTCTGGCAGTGCCTTATCCTCTTCAAATTCAGAGACACAGACGATCTACAATGTTCCTCACTATCTTATAAGAGAACTAGACTACCTCGACTGGTTAAGAGCCCCTCACAACACGCACAAGAAATTTACATACGCACCGCATCATATGATGAGATGCGTCTTCAACCGTTGCTCACCTCATCTCATCATATGATGAGATGCGTCGTCATTGAGTTAAGTTTTCCATAAATATATGGAATTCAGTCACAAGCTTCCCTATCTAACCTGTTGAGTGTCATGAGCCACCATCGTGGCTCCCTAGCTTCAGTGTCATGAGCCACCATCGTGGCTCCCTAGCTTCAGTGCCATGAGCCACCATCGTGGCTCCCTAGCTTCAGTGCCATGAGCCACCATCGTGGCTCCCTAGCTTCAGTGCCATGAGCCACCATCGTGGCTCCCTAGCTTCAGTGCCATGAGCCACCATCGTGGCTCCCTAGCTTCAGTGCCATGAGCCACCATCGTGGCTCCCTAGCTTCAGTGCCATGAGCCAGCTCCCTAGCTTCAGTGCCATGAGCCACCATCGTGGCTCCCTAGCTTCAGTGCCACCATCGTGGCTCCCGAGCTTCAGTGCCATGAGCCACCATCGTGGCTCCCTAGCTTCAGTGCCATGAGCCACCATCGTGGCTCTCTAGCTTCAGTGCCACCATCGTGGCTCCCTAGCTTCAGTGCCATGAGCCACCATCGTGGCTCCCTAGCTTCAGTGCCATGAGCCACCATCGTGGCTCCCGAGCTTCAGTGCCACCATCGTGGCTCCCTAGCTTCAGTGCCATGAGCCACCATCGTGGCTCCCGAGCTTCAGTGCCATGAGCCATCATCGTGGCTCCCTAGCTTCAGTGCCACCATCGTGGCTCCCTAGCTTCAGTGCCATGAGCCACCATCGTGGCTCCCTAGCTTCAGTGCCATGAGCCACCATCGTGGCTCCCTAGCTTCAGTGCCATGAGCCACCATTGTGGCTCCCTAGCTTCAGTGCCATGAGCCACCATCGTGGCTCCCTAGCTTCAGTGCCATGAGCCACCATCGTGGCTCCCTAGTGGCTCCCTAGCTTCAGTGCCATGAGCCACCATCGTGGCTCCCTAGCTTCAGTGCCATGAGCCACCATCGTGGCTCCCTAGCTTCAGTGCCATGAGCCACCATCGTGGCTCCCTAGCTTCAGTGCCATGAGCCACCATCGTGGCTCCCTAGCTTCAGTGCCATGAGCCACCATCGTGGCTCCCTAGCTTCAGTGCCATTAGCCACCATCGTGGCTCCCTAGTGGCTCCCTAGCTTCAGTGCCATGAGCCACCATCGTGGCTCCCTAGCTTCAGTGCCATAAGCCACCATCGTGGCTCCCTAGCTTCAGTGCCATGAGCCACCATCGTGGCTCCCTAGCTTCAGTGCCATAAGCCACCATCGTGGCTCCCTAGCTTCAGTGCCATGAGCCACCATCGTGGCTCCCTAGCTTCAGTGCCATGAGCCACCATCGTGGCTCCCTAGCTTCAGTGCCATGAGCCACCATCGTGGCTCCCTAGCTTCAGTGCCATGAGCCACCATCGTGGCTCCCTAGTGGCTCCCTAGCTTCAGTGCCATTAGCCACCATCGTGGCTCCCTAGTGGCTCCCTAGCTTCAGTGCCATGAGCCACCATCGTGGCTCCCTATCTTCAGTGCCATAAGCCACCATCGTGGCTCCCCTGCTTCAGTGCCATGAGCCACCATCGTGGCTCCCTAGCTTCAGTGCCATGAGCCACCATCGTGGCTCCCTAGTGGCTCCCTAGCTTCAGTGCCATGAGCCACCATCGTGGCTCCCTAGCTTCAGTGCCATGAGCCACCATCGTGGCTCCCTAGTGGCTCCCTAGCTTCAGTGCCATGAGCCACCATCGTGGCTCCCTAGTGGCTCCCTAGCTTCAGTGCCATTAGCCACCATCATGGCTCCCTAGCTTCAGTGTCATGAGCCACCATCATGGCTCCCTAGCTTCAGTGCCACCATCGTGGCTCCCTAGCTTCAGTGTCATGAGCCCCATCGTGGCTCCCTAGCTTCAGTGTCATGAGCCACCATCGTGGCTCCCGAGCTTCAGTGCCACCATCGTGGCTCCCTAGCTTCAGTGTCATGAGCCACCATCGTGGCTCCCTAGTGGCTCCCTAGCTTCAGTGCCATGAGCCACCATCGTGGCTCCCTAGTGGCTCCCTAGCTTCAGTGCCATGAGCCACCATCGTGGCTCCCTAGTGGCTCCCTAGCTTCAGTGTCATGAGCCACCATCATGGCTCCCTAGCTTCAGTGCCACCATCGTGGCTCCCTAGCTTCAGTGCCATGAGCCACCATCGTGGCTCCCTAGCTTCAGTGCCATGAGCCACCATCGTGGCTCCCTAGTGGCTCCCTAGCTTCAGTGTCATTAGCCACCATCGTGGCTCCCTAGTGGCTCCCTAGCTTCAGTGCCATTAGCCACCATCGTGGCTCCCTAGTGGCTCCCTAGCTTCAGTGCCATGAGCCACCATCGTGGCTCCCTAGCTTCAGTGCCATGAGCCACCATTGTGGCTCCCTAGCTTCAGTGCCATGAGCCACCATCGTGGCTCCCTAGCTTCAGTGCCATTAGCCACCATCGTGGCTCCCTAGTGGCTCCCTAGCTTCAGTGCCATGAGCCACCATCGTGGCTCCCTAGCTTCAGTGCCATGAGCCACTATTGTGGCATTGTTTACATCGTCAGAGCATGGAGCTCTCCAGAAGTGGAAATCACATCTGGTGTGGCATTTGCACACGCCATCAGCTTCTATATTGCGAGTGCTGCGAATTCATGCCAAAGATCGTGAATTTTGGCAGGTTTTTTCCTGATTCAAGCGATTAAAAGGGAAGACAGTGATGGGCGTGGTTTTGAATTTGAAGAATTGGAAGGCCTTACAAGTGAGGAGAACAGTTTCTCCTCTGACAGCAATGACGATGATGAATGTAAACTGTACGTTTCGATTGCTTATGGCGGCTGTCGATTGCATGTTTACATTTGTTTCTGTCCGATATGACCAGATTTACGTTCAAATGAATCCAACAACATGTAATGTGCTACTACTGTGTACCTATGACAGATCATATGGTGAAATCCTCTTAATTCACTGCCACATGTTTACATTTTCAAATGGGGGGTTTTCTGAATTCTTGTAAAGCACTGCTTCATCATGAAAATTTTGGATGACTGTGGCTGAGCATGAGGTTAAACTTTTTGAGTTATCAGCATGTGCCAGCTCCTTCTCTGCTGGGCTGTCCTTGACATTGTATTCACTGTGTATGGTCATTTATGTGAATTTCATGAATTTGAAAACTAATGACTCATTGAAACTGTATATAGACTAAGTTGTTTTTTATATTTATCTTTCAGTGTCAGATGACAGTCCTGAGAGCAGTGATGATGAGGAAGATCCCTCTGCCCAAAGATTGTGGATCTCTGTGACCAGCGAAGATGTGGACCCAGATCATGTACCCTTCACTGCACAACCAAAGCCAGAGATTGATATCAGTGCTTTCAAGACTTGGATTACTATCTTAGTGCAGAAGTCAGAGATTGAGATTAGTGCTTCCAGGACTGGACAAACCTTTTTTCCCCAAGTGCTTTGGAGTACATGTACATAAACTGTGTAGCAACTACGTGCCCTGCAAGTGTGACCAATTCCGGTTTGGAGTAGAGTGCCCAAGATATTTGTTGATGCCTCTCAAGAACCTTAGAGGTAAGAACTTTTTTGTGTGTGCCTTGGCATGAGATTAAACTCCATATTACCATATATTTCACCTAAATTTTCCAGGTTTTCACCAAAATGTAAATTTTTCTTTGACAAATTTGGTTTTTAAAAAACAATTTTAAAAAAAAATTGCTTTTTTAAAAGTTGTTGTTTATTTGCATATTATTCTTTGTAATTGTCACAACATCAAATATAACTTTTCCCCCAGATTGTCCAATCAATTTCCTTTTCATCAAGGTACAGTTTTGCATCTCTAATTCTTATAATAAACTCAGGAAAATTCGACAAATAAATCAGGTGTCAATCTTTTCTTGTGTGGTGTTTTTTAATCTCAACCTTTTTCGGAACACGCTTGTTTTTTTATGTGGCACTCAACGGGTTAGTTAATGTACCTTTATGGTAAACTACGAAGACCCTGTTAGTTTCGTCATCAGAAGTTTGAAATACAGCGCCAAGGAAAGAGTGATTTCTCTGCACCTCCCTCTTTCTCTTCGTCCTCTGACTGATATCCCTGTTTCAGCACGTTTCCACGCAAAAAAACCCTGTTTTAAGCTTACTTCGTCCGTAGTTCTCTAGCTAGGACATGACGATTAAAACTGCCAATCTACTTTAACAGGGACTTCCAAGAGTTAACAAGAGCATCCAAATGCGTCATCAGAGATTAAGTGCATGTAGGCCCGACAGCATTAACCCGAGGAAGTCACCAGAACCATGTGGACTTTCACTACCTCGAACTCAAGGGTGTGTGACCAACGCTTGGGCAATTCGCCGCTGCAGCGTCCACCCCAAGAGGATGTTTCCCTCCATTCGGAGGGCAGTCCATTTCTGGACATGTTTGTAATCTCCTCTGCAATCCCCCTCCAGGCGGCTGTGGCGAAATTAAGGGTAAATTCGGCAAAGGCCACTAAAAAGTTTGCCTTGAAAATGTAGGACTGGATGCTCTTCATGGAGCAGATTTTAGAACCTTTTATTTCAATTGCAAGTAAACGACAGAACAATTGTAAGCATTCCATTTCATCAAATGTACAGAGACATGTAAGACAAATTGCTAAAGTACTGTTCTAACACAAAACTGAGTACGTTCCATATTAAAAATGTTTACCCCCAGTGTGGAGACTTCTCTGTGACAAATTTGAACTAAAACAAACTATAGATTAAACCTGGAATAGGACCAACTTTAAAATCAAAACATCAAACTACACTTTAACAAAAGCTGCCAATCTAACCAGAGATTGATGCCACAATTAAAGCTCGGAAGGATTTAATCATTTATGATATAGACATGACACTATACACACATTCGGTGTACACGGCTAGTGGGATGCTAAGTTTGCCTATCCTTTAATCATCACTACTTTCGTGAATGAAAACACGAGGATTTTAGACTATTAGAGTGTATCCTAATGGTGGACGAAGTTTTTCATTTGAGAAATACCTAAGCACCATTATAACCCTTCTCGGAGCATCGGTCTTCTTTTCTTTTAATTTACGCTGTGTGCTCTGTTTTCCTCGTTCAACCACCCTTCCAAGAATTCAGACAGTGTTTCTCCGTTTCCCCAATTCCTACAATATCAAATGATCAAGCACTCATTCACTGCACTGTACCCACAATTCCCTTTCAGACTTTATCCACCAAAATTCCACATTATTAAATCCTTATAATTATATACAGACTTGTGGACTGTACTATGGACGTATGGGTATTTCTCTTGTAAACACAGGGAAAAAAGCACATTCCACAAGATGCTCCGGTGCCGTCCCGCTGAATTCAATTATTCGTCAGTATCATTAATTTTTCATACTGTTCCAGCATCAATCAAGCGCAGCGACCACTATTGCCAACGAATCACTGGACGTCAATATCTCGCTAATGTGGGAGAATAGGTTATGTAAGTCAAAGAAACCCTAGATAGTCGCTATGTTTTTCTACTCATAAGTACGTGCGAGATGCGTGCATCCCGCCGGGATTACTTG
>JAWQFJ010021742.1:0-23022 GCA_034096865.1 Theodoxus fluviatilis
CCAGAGTGAAGTCCTCTTTTAGAGGGAGTACTGCATCAAGTAAAGCAGAGCAGCAGAGAAAGAGAGTTGCTCAGTCCTCTGGGAGGAGTGATGACCCAACCTATCACTCAGTATCAGTCTGGAGCTTTCTAGGTGATGATATTTTGTTGTTTTGACCTTGCAAAGTTTTCAAACCCATTTTTCTCAAATAAGTCTTCCCCCGCATGTTTGCGTGGTGTATGGTAACATTTCTCAGAAAGTTTAATAGCTGTGTCCCTCAGATTTTCACCAATAAGTCTTTATAGTGTGAATGAGAAAATCACCTACAAGAAAGAATTATGATTAAATTGTTTATTGCCAAGATTCAGGAAAAATGTCTAGTTTATGCCTGATTTCAAAATGAAAATTGTCAATAATTTTTTTTACATTAATAACTTGTTTGTTGTTTTTTGAAAATGCATGATTTTAGAAAATTATTGGCAGATATGATTTCTCTCCATGTCTACAAAAAAAAATCAAGGCTGTGAAAGGTGTTCTGGCAAAGATAGTGTCACATGCTTGACCTTGACCTTTACATGACCTTGACCTACGTGTGACATTCAAGGTCAAACAACTAAACCTAGCAATGACGTCATACACTAAGAACTGCTTTACACATTTTTCCTACCAAAATACATGTGACCTTGACCCAAGGTCAAGGTCATCCAAGGTCATGCAATACAAAGCTGTTAATTCAAGACATAGGAAGCACAATGGTGCTTATTGGCACTTTCTACCATGAGATATGGTCACTTTTAGTGGTTCACTACCCCATTTTGGTCACATTTCATAAGGGTCAAAGTGACCTTGACCTTGATGATATGTGACCAAATGTGTCTCATGATGAAAGTATAACATGTGTACTACAATGTTATGAAGTTTGGAAGAGTTATCTTCCATAGTTCAGGGTCAAGGTCACTTCAAAATATGTATACAATCAAACTTTGAAGAGTTCCTGTGTACATTTTTGTACGCCTTGTCATCCTACACATTCATGCCAAATTGGGTGTTGATAGACTTAATAGTCTCCGAGAAAAATCCAACGTTAAAGTTTTTTACGGATTAAAGGACGCCCTGACGCCCGGTCTGCCCAGACGCCAGGACGGACGCCTGGACGCCCGGACGGACAACACGGGTGACCTAGTATGAAAGTATAACATGTGTACTACAATGTTATGAAGTTTGGAAAAGTTATCTTTCATAGTTCAGGGTCAAGGTCACTTCAAAATATGTATACAATCCAACTTTAAAGAGCTCCTGTGACCTTGACCTTGAAACAAGGTCAATCAAACTGGTATCAAAAGATAGGGATTACTTTGCCCTATACACCATATATAGGTCAGGTATCCAATCTCAAAAACTTCAGAGAAAATTGGAAAAATGTGAAAAATGGCTGTTTTTTAGACAACATTTACGGCCCCTGCGACCTTGACCTTGAAGCAAGGTCAAGTCACTATGTATGTTTTTTGAGGCCTTGTCATCATACACCATCATGCCAAATTGGGTGTTGATAGACTTAATAGTCTCCGAGAAAAATCCAACGTTAAAGTTTTTCACGGACGCCCGGACGCGCCCGGACGCCCGGACGGACGACACGGGTGAGTACATAGACTCACTTTTGCTTCGCATGTGAGTCAAAAATCAAGGCTGTGAAAGGTGTTCTGGCAAAGATAGTGTCACAAGTAATGATACTATTTTTAGACTTTTCACCATAGTTCACCTGATGACCTTGACCTTTGGGATAACTTATGGTATTTAGTCACCATGTATTGCTATCTATGGCATATATATATGAAAAGTAATCCTGTCCATGCAGAAAGAAATAATTTCAAAATTTAAGTACATGCTGGCCTTAATGGGTTTGTTTCCTTAAAAAATAATTTTTAATCATGCACCATAAAAAATATGCAAATTTATGCAAATTTATATGTTGCAAGGCCCGAGACACTCATCCAGTTGGTGCCTTTGTATTCCTCACCCAAAAAATTTGTGAGCACACCATTTTTCACAAAGAGTTTACAGCCAAATAACTACAAGATTGGGCGGTAAGAATTCCGCAGCCAGGCGCCACTCTGGCCACAAAAAAGCGCAGATCCTGTGTCCGTACGACGTTGTCCTACTTTAAATTCTGCAACTTGAACCCAGCAATGGAGTTACGCTTATGATACTTGACAGGGATGTCTAAAATAGAAAACGGCGTTTCCGACACCTGCACACTTTGCCCGAATCAATACAAGTGTAATTCCCCCGTCACATCATGACGCATACTTGGCGCCTGGCAGAGGAATATTTTTCCTTTAGCTTTACGACTGTAGATGTGAATCCAGCCGGAGGTAGACGGCCGCCATAGCATGATGGTGCACGTTTGTATGGTAAGCAACGTAGACGTTGTTAACCACTCCCTATTTCTGCCAAGTCGCTTACGATTTAACAAATACTGTCAGTACAATAATGTATCCATCAACAGACGGTAAACTAATTTCAACAACTAGAAGTTACTTAGTAAACAAATACTTCTTCCCTGACAAAAGCCTTTCGTTGCCTCGTTCGTGATTCATCACACGCAGTTTAAGACTTTAACCTTAATTCATACAACAAATAGTCATGGATGGATCGAGTTTTGCGGACGGATGGATGGATGGAGTTTTACGGCCTATCAGCCTTTGTAGGCTATATAAGGCAGAGCAAGAACATCAATAGAAGAGTTCCAAGTGCAATTCAAGACCAAGTCACGATGTCCATATATAGTTATTCGCCTCTTGTCTTAGTCTTACGAATCGTGCAGGGAGACGCGGTAGGTCAAATTGAAATTCTTATATTTTGCGTCATTCAGCCATTCGTTGGCTTGGTAAAACCATGACACACGAAATCATCGAAACTACCTGAAATAAGGAACGTCTGTGGGCATAGGGCGAGTGACTCAAGACCTTACTAGTGACTAGCGATAGAACGGACTCCATATTACTTATTAGAGTCGGTGGCCATAGCTTTGAAAAGTGATGTATCTGTACGGGAATCATAAGGGGCGACACATTCACGGTAGGTGCTTCACAGGGAGAAGACGATGAGAGGAAAAAGAAGAAGAAACGATCACGGAAAAAAGAAACTTACGTAAGTATGTGTTGATATCACAGTCAACGCGTCTTGAAAAATCAGTCTGTAACGGCTCTGAAGACAACGTAGTGCAGACGGCTTTTATATGTCACGGAGCAGGCCGTCCCAGAATGCATTTGCCTCCATCTGGTTGGTCTGTATTTTTACATAACACGCAACCCTGGAAACGCCTCAGCATTTGATTGGCTAGGTGGAACAAACATTGCATTGCATGACGAAATAAAATTAGGATGGTTATTGTGGTACATACTAGACTTTTCTATAGATACAAATATACGGATGAGCTTCCAGGGATGGGCCACACTAATGGACTCGTCCGACTTCTCATTATTCAAGTCCTTCACGCGAGGAGGCTGGCAAGGCTCTCCCCTTCAAAGGCTTTCTGCTCCCTTCGACGCCACCCCCCCCCCCCCCCCCCCCCCAATCCAAACACACACACACACACACGTACACTCGCACGCACACGCAAACTTACGTGTATATAGGCCTATCGTGTGAAATGACGCATTGTGTCGCCTGAGAACACTTGACAGACAGACAAAGACACAGATAGACAGACACAGTTTAGACAGAGACAGATCGAGAGATTCGTCTTGCTCCAAACACAATAAATGATCCCGTGACGGTTCGAGGGTCACGTATATGCAGGGTTAACATTTCTCGTAGGCCTGCCTGTTCAGCCCTTTCGTAAGGTTTTATTTATAGTAACTTGCTAAAGGCCAAACACGTACAGTAAAATGAGTCAGCACAGTACCTTACTTTCTAAGTACTTAGATCATGCCTGCGGACAAGACCTCATTTTATCATGCTTGCCGTTGAGAGTGCATAGAGAGCGTACATGTAATGAAAGTCACTCATCTTAAACCCTCGATCATGACTGAGTTAAAACTATTCAAAATGTGTGTGAAGAGGATGTCACCAAAGATCGTGTATGTCACACGTACTGTCCTTATCCTACAGCTGCGATCTTCCATTTTCCTCACATACACATATCCCATCCCTTTCTACTTCGTATCTACATCATCATAATTTGCACTCAATCGATCCCTTATATTAAATGTGGGTTCTTATCCTTGGAGCGATCAACTGTGCAATGATCACGTAACCAATTTTCCTCTTTCAAAAGCATCGCAATCTGTATGGCTTCATGAAAAGAATGAGCACCTTTTCCTGGTTGTATGAGGCGTGAAACTTCTCCCAACCTCAACCTCCCCCCCCCCCCCTGTGTGTGTGTGTGTGCGCGCATAAGTGTGTGCATGCATGTGTGTGCGTGCATGCATGTGTCCGTCTCTCTCTGTCTACAGATTTCTTCGACTGCTAGGTCGGTGTAATTGGGCAGGGGTCAGAAGAGTCCCCAATAGCTTTTTGGCATATTTATTGATCAAGTTGCAAAGTATGTCCATATTCATGTGCGGCATGGCGTGCAGTTGTTGCCTGGGGCGACAGATCGAGATCTCTCTTATCTTCGCAGACGATATTGTGTTACTTAATTGCTACAACTCCTGTTGACTTACAATGCCAGCTACTGAAAAGAAAAAGGAGACAAAAAGATTCGTGTCATTCGAGGTTTGTGTTTTCCAAGGTTCGGATATGACGAATTTTCCAGCCCCGACTTCGTGTAATCCGAGGTACGAACAAATGAATTTTATAACCAATATTCTGAGTGATCAGAAGTATGAAGACGTTTATCTTGTCCGAAATGGAGACTTATTCACTAGTCTGGATACTGTGGAGTATCTTAAAGACATTGCTGAACGTACACACACGCGCTTAGTTTGTGATTCATTCCAATCCCCGAATGGTCAAATTTGTTGAGTAATTAGTCTAAGTAATCAGGTGGCCAACTTCTTGAGAGAGATGCCCAATCCCTCCACTAGGAACTTTGAGCGATTTTCATTGATTTCCCAGATAGTGTATGTATTTTTTCAAATAAGTATACACACATTCGTGCCTTTCATCAAAAGGCAATGAAGCAAGGATGTATTTTGAAGCTTGAGCTTTCTGTGTCAGAAGCCATTCCTTCATGAAGCAGAAAAGATTATTGCTTTGCACTGTGGAAAATGCCACAAGCAATACTGTCTGCATTTCTAAAGATAATAAACAACTGCATACTTTTCTAAAGCATATATTCCATTGAAGAAAAAGCAATAATAAAAACAAACAAAATTGATGTATAAATTCTTTAATTCATCACTTGGCACAGTGAGAGCCAGAAGTTAACAGGAGATGTACCCATATGTGACATGCATTTTTGCTTGTTGCAATCCACACCAGAGGTGTGTGTTCATGGTGCCTGTTGTAACTCATACCAACATACACTCAGAGAGTTTGCAATGTTATTACCATACACTAAACGGCCAAGGTCACACATGTATCACATGCTTATGATTGACAACAATCATGTCCAGTAAACATGTGAGATAAGAATGATGTACTGAATAACACTTGTGACTTATTGATGTCGATATGTGTTTGTCACCTTATCTCCCATAAAAGCTGTGGGTTGCACAATAACATTCCTGATGAATCACATCATCATTTAACATAAATACAAGTACATGTATATGCAGAACTATAGATAATGTTCCCACAGAGACTTGGGGGTGGGGGTGGGGGTGGGGGTGGGGGTGGGGATGGGGGGGGGGCTGACGAGTAGACTGATGCCACGACTATTTGTCAGTCTACCTTTTAATTGCAGTCAGCAACCTATAGCAAGTCCCTTAGAAGACATTTTTCTCTATACACAAAAATTAATCACATAACTTTTTTCTCTTCTTTTTTCTCGAAAGGTACCAGTTGCTCCAGATCCTTGCAGAGTCAAAACGTATTTCACACATTTGATCATTCAAGTTTTCATCCTCTCTTGGTTTGTGAATGAAAATTAACAGGTTCTGGTTGTGAGCAGAGTCTTTCAAGGCAAAACGCACACTTTAGTGAATGTGCTATGACAATCCCAACATCAAAATGACAATGAATACCTTAGCATCATCAGTAGCACAATGTACTTATATCTTTTTCATTATGCGTCATATTTCCCAAGTGTCTTAGTAATGTTTCACTTTTCCTTTTTGTTCAAAGGTGGGATCAACAGGAGAACTGTCTGAATATTGTAAATGTATGTACCTAATAAACACATGGTTTTACACTGGCAAGGGGTCATTTACACTTTCATGAAATTTCCTCCATATCCACCATGGGTGAAGAACAGGAAGGTCAGGCTGTGGTGGGAAAAATGATGGACGGCAGTGGTATCAAACACAGGTCATCATAGTTATGGGTTGGGGTCAGAACTGATGTGGTGGGCATCTCCCTATGAGATTCGTAAGAGATGAATAAATAGGGACATCGTGACTTGATTTGTGCTTACTCAAACCTATTCTAGTGATTTTCGTGCTTTATGGCTGATAGGCCGTAAAACGCCATCCATCCATCCATCATCATAGTTATCTTTGCCTTATGTTGACAAGGCAATTATGATAAAGTTATTGGGTCATTTTATAAAAGGTTTTTCATTCATGAAATATGCTGAAAGTTAATAAAACAAAAATTCACAGGTTTCCACGCACCCACTCCACACCCTCGTGTGTGTGTGTGTGTAAGTGTGTATGTATGTATGTATATATATATATATATATATATATATATATGTGTGTGTGTGTGTGTGTGTATGTATGTATATATGGTTGACACCACTGGTCAATGAGGCAGAAACGACAAGCCACCAGACAAGTCTCCCTGGTGAAGATTCCTTGGATCATCACATATAAATTCGCACAGCTTGGTCTGTTCTGTTGCCACACCATTCCATCTGTAGCATAGACTTTTGTAGTTGCTACATGCAATATGGCTAACATTACAAGATTTTATTTTTCAAGCAGGCTGTGCACAGAAAGAGAACTGATGCATATGCATGAGTTCTACACAAAGTGGCTAAGCTATGGCTGACACCACAATGTTCATCCTTAATATTTACTTTTCAGAGGGAATTTCATTCATAGCATGGCATCATTCCATGGAGCTGCATTACAGAATGTGCATGCAATGCTCTAGGTATTTTTCAGTGTGTCACTTAGAATAATGAACATAAAGGAAAAACACCCCAAGTAGCTCACCTCTGGGCAAATGGCAGCAGGAATATCTAAGCGTGTTTAACATGAATGTTATCAGATGAACAATGGTGTCATTGATATCTCATTAGACCTTTGCCCTGAGGCAGCTTCCAGTATGGTTAGTGCATGCAAACATCCAAATAACTGAATGCAGACTTTGGAAGGTCCTGTGTCCATAAGGATTTTGAATTGTGGCCTTGAGAAGAAAAAAATCAGGTATTTAAAGATCACACACACACACACACACACACACACACACACACACACACACACACACACACAAATCCAGCACTTTTTTTCTGACAGATCAAGGAATAATGATCCGGCAAAGCCAGATCAAGGATATAATGTTCCAGCAGAGACCTCTGTTCTACTTGGGTGAGACATGAGAGTCTGACAAGTCACCTTTAAGCAGGCTGATTATGAAGCCAACGTGTTGGATAAGTCGTTTTCATAAGCAGGCTGACTAAAAGGCCAGTGTGTCGGATAAGTTTTTTAAATAAAACAAGTTTAAGCAGACTGACTATATGGCCAGAGTGTTGGATAAATTTTCTTTATAAAATGAGTTTAAGCAGATTCACTAAAAGGCCAGTATGTCGGATAAGTTTTCTTTATAAAACAAGTTTAAGCAGGTTGACTATGAGGACTGGGAGTAAGAGTCTGCCATGGACTGCAAGCCTTGCACAGTCTCAAGGAACTCGTCCTCCTCCAGCCCATGCTCCAGGAAGCGGGGTTGTCGGCGGATGTGAAACTTGTCCATGGCAGAGTGCAGGGAAGACAGCAGGTCCCGCAGGTCTGGGGTGGACTGCAGTGCAGTCATCATCGGCACTGACTCCACGCCTGAAGCACAAATACACTCCACACCTGAAGCACAAATACACTCCACACCTGAAGCACAAATACACTTCACACCTGAAGCACAAATACACTGCATGCCAGTTGGCTGGAACAAATGTCGTGTTATACGATGGGAAAGAAAATCGTTAACATCCAGCATGGTATTGTGCACTTGGTGATCAGGATGCAGTAATCGTCTTTATCTGTATTTCCCTAATTTGGTACAAATCATACATCTTTTTAGTTAACTGTTAAAAATATGTTGATCCAGAATGATGTATGCATTTCATTCTCTGACCAACTTTTCTAGATCTCTGTCATTTGGAGCCCGGCATGCTAGGAAGAGCCCTAGTTTCAATTTTTTTTTAAACAACCTATGTAGGGCCTCTCACAGCTTTTTTAAAGTTTGAATTTGAATGCTCTGATCAACCAATAGTGAGATGTTTTCAACAGTCTATCCATGGAACAAAACAGAGTTGCATCTGTTTGTGTTATCAGTCAGCTGTTTACATGGCTGTCCCAGCCATGATATTTAGGTCAGGCTGACCCAGATGTGACCACAATAATTACCCCAACTGCTAGGCTGGGAAGGCCTGTCAGGGAGGGAGAGAAAGTAATTGCACTGACAGAACCACAGTTACCGCCCATGAGACAGACCCAAGGAGGACAGGACTAGCCGCGCCTCCTGGTCCCTGTGACGAGCAGACCCCCAATGAGCGGACACTGTCATGTCTGAACATGGCCTCTTGGTTTTATTCTCAAAATAACCTGTGGCCATTGGACACCTGCAAAATGTGGACGCGGACAATGTTTTGCCAAACATTTTCCTGTCCCCTCCCTGTGAGGAGCGGACACAGGAGCACAATAATTTGTTTGTATGACTCCTAAAGACAAACGCATTTGCAGAATATCAATCTCTGCTGCTTGCAGGGAGGTATATATATAGTATCATAGCTGTTCTGGCTGCTGGAGCAGAGGCACCTCAATACGTGTGTCCCGCAGAACTCTATAAATATATATAGTAGCTCATTGGCATATGTCTCTCTCCACTACCCCACTTCTCCCTCACTCATGCACAACTCCCTTCTCTGCTAGAAATAGTGCCTTAGTTATGAGGTGTTGGTATCGGCTATATAACGTGAAGAATGCGGAACTTTCTGCCTCTCTGATACCTCTGATCCCCTCCCTGCCCTTGGCTTAGAACGGCCCAGCTGCAGACCAGCTGCCTCTTCACCCTTCCCCGCTCCTGATGAGCAGTCAAGCAATGCACCCCCCTAAACGCCCACCAATTCCCTGACCCATTAGTTCCTATTGATAAGTGATAGCTTCAGGGGTCAGTGACCCTCCGGTTTGAATGAAGGGGTTATGCCAAAGTTTCCTTGATATTGCTGTCTTGGTTGGGAAAGCCTGAGCCGCCCTGCTACTGACGGGATCCACAAGCAAGTGAATTTCGGATTGACCTTCATTATCTTTAACATTTACTGTGAGTCAATTAATCAAAGACTGCCTGGTTGTAAACAATCTTTGGGGGAAAAGTTCTTCACACTCTAACCCTTTTGTGTTCACATATGATGATAGTAAAGTAACAAGGCTTTAAAAATTTTAATCTGATTTTCTCTACAACTGTTTGAAGACAAATGTGTCAGTTTTCCATCCTTGCAACGTTGCCAAATGCCTCACCTGCGCTCACCTGTCACCATCCAACAGTCCACTCCCAAAATACTTCCTTCACAGTAAAACGCCATTTTACATGCACAAACTGAAACATAATCTATGCTAGCTTCTTCTCTGTTTGCCCCGGAGGTCTGTACGCTGGAGAGAAGAAATGTCCACCTTGTTGTGTTTTGTATATCGTTAAAATTAAAGCCTGGAACAGTGACTCTGGTTGTTTTCTGATCCTCTGGGAGCTGATTATCATCCAAGACTAGTAATATGATCTCAAAGGGACATTCTGGAATGGACACTTGTTGCCCATTCTTTTACATGTAGCTGGACCTCAGTTGATGGGTAACACATGTGGAACCAACTTGCCCTCTTCCTGCCGACTTTAACTACTTTTCATAACATAACACATGAGTGCCTAAACGAATTTCTACATCTGAACTTGAAAGGGTTAACATGTCAAACAGGTTGATTGGTGGCTCTTCTTGTTGTCCTTATGCATATCACTGCATTCATTGCTAAACGGCCTTCAGCATTACCCCTGAGATGGCTGGGATGGAAGCAGCCTCCAGTCGAAGAAAAGTTTTAATCTCAGAAGATAGATTATCTGTTCTCAGAAAGATTATATTGTTTGACTTTGTTTTCAAGTCAAGCAGTTGTTTCAATGACATGTACTATCATGATCATCAGATCCCTCTGATGAGGGGACACCTGTCATGTAGGGGTGTCCGCTCTTCACAGGGAGTACTGTATTAGGGTAAAGACATCTTTCCCTTCCTGTATGCATTGCATGTTTCCTTCAATGTTTCATGCCATCAGCTGTAATGGCACTCAGTGCACCAAGCTTTCTGTGATTGATGTAAAGTTTAGAATATCTAGACAATGCTTTTATATAGTTTTCCCCCTAAATAATACAGAGGTTTGAAGTTTTGAGCTGTGTTACAAAACAGCTGATACATGTACTTTAATTATTTGGGCAGACATGGTAGTAAAATCAGAATCCATGAAAAAACGGTGTCCACATGGAAAATTTCTGATCCCAAAGCTAAATAGTCCTAATGAATATTTATAAACGTTGACGCTTTGTTTTTGACTGCAAACTCCAAATAACACTAGGGAGTCGGTAAGACCATAAGAGTAGCCTCCCTTGCTATATGAGCACTTTCAGAACATGCTCATTTGTGTCTGTCAGTGTGTTGCTTCAACATTACTATTTAAAATAACATTAAGAACCCAAACATCAGCTTTTACAGTTTGGAACTAGCACTATACAAGTAGTGATGATGATGATGATGATGATGATGATGATGATGATGATGATGATGATGATGATGATGATGATGATGACGACGTCGAAGTAAATTTTACACTACCCCCGTGAGTCTACCCCTACTTTCCAAACTGTTATGCTGCATTATGATACAGGATCATTAATGTTTGTTACTGCCTTGCTTTAATAAACAAATTCACATTTGCATTTTGACCATTGAAAGAGGACTTTTTTAAAATAGAAAGGCAACTATGAGTGCAGATCATGAACACAATTGTGTAGTAGATTCTGCCGCTCAAATTATCATGAATGCCACAAAATCTCTCTGTGATAAGGTGCACCTATCACCAAGTGTATTGTACATCTACTGTGTTCATGTGATAAGGTGCACCTATCACCAACTGTATTGTACATCTGCTGTGTTCATCCTCTATTCAGTTAGCCCTGCTTCTGTCTCTTCCCAACCCCATATCCTGTGTCAGATCACTGTGTGTCAGACCTCTCTCCAACCCCCCTTCCCCTCCTTTGTGTACGGCAAACTGACCAGCTGACCGTCTGGGACCCCTCCTCTGCTGTGGTCTGATTGTTGGTGCAGTCAGTCACTCCTTACATTAGCGTGACCCTCAGCTAGTGAACCGTTCCCCCACTCTGGCATCCAAATTTTGACTATAAATCTGATGTTTTCCCTCAAGTAAGACAGCTACTTGCAACGGCATGTGATTCATTCAATAGACTGTGTTATGCTGAATGAGACAACGTTTGTAAGAAGTCATTTCAAAGCAAGTTAAATTAAGTAATCCTTCTTTTCTGCCAAATGGAAGCACAACCCAGGAACCAGGGTTAGGATAATCCACACCCTGGCTCCTGTGAAGTCCATGCATTCCCTTGTTAAGGGGGAACGGCACAGGAGATGAGAGACCACTGCCACCACAGTCTTGGGTTGGTCCAGACCATTATCATCAGGCCTCAGACCAGCCAGGAGCTCCTGTATCCATGGGTTAATAAAGTTGCGGAAAGCAGCTACAACTTGTCTCATACCTGCGCCCATCTACCATCAAGCCTCGAGCTTCTCACTGCTCGAACCTTAAAACCGGCTTTTTTACCTCCATCTTCACATCTCCATAAAAGTTTTTCTCTTCTGTAACCTATTGATGTTAAGTTAGGAGGTCTCAGTGACCGATAGTGGTGATGATACATTTGCCTTTGAGTGGGAACACCTACCTGTGGATGGTGGCCTCTCTGCCGGCCCCAACACACCGGAGCAGGACACTTGTTTGTGGAAAATGTGGGGAACACCTACCTGTGGATGGTGGCCTCTCTGCCGGCCCCAACACACCGGAGCAGGACACTTGTTTGTGGAAAATGTGGGAACACCTACCTGTGGATGGTGGCCTCTCTGCCGGCCCCAACACACCGGAGCAGGACACTTGTTTGTGGAAAATGTGGGGAAACGGGGCCACAACTTTGACGGGGTTGTTGAGCACATGTGACTTGCTGAAAATAAATCAGAGAAGTGTTTCAAAACACTTCTACAATTTCATCGAGCAAACTCCTCTCTCTCTCTCTTGCTCATTTCTCTCTCTCTCCCCCCTTTCCTCCCTCTCTCCCCCCCCTTCCTCCTCTCTCTCTCTCTCTCTCTCTCTCTCTCTCTCTCTCTCTCTCTCTCTCTCTCTCTCTCTCTCTCTCTCTCTCTCTCCTTCTCTCTCTCTCTCTCTCTCTCACACATACATTGGTAAACTTAAGACATGTTTTCTTTAAATTTAACCTTTAGAACGTCAGATATTTTGGGCCTTTTTTCCCCTATAGCCAGATTATTTTTTCAGCATACATTTTGAAATTACATGAAAATTTCTGTATTAAACCAAAAATCATTATTTTTTGGTGTTCTAACAGAAAATTCCATGCTCTTTCTGATGCAATCACTAAAATTTGGCTACATAGGAAGGCAAACACAAAAAATATTTAAAATGTGGAAACAAAAATCAAGCTCACCGTACATAGTTTGCAACTTGCTCCTATTCCAGAATCTCGTCAAATGTTACTCTTTGTGAAGAAAAAGAGTGCAGGCAACCTTGAAAGTTATCAGAAAATGCTATCTGACAAAGCAGGGATACTGATACAAAGGCAGTATTCAGTACTTGCAATTGTATTTCATCTAGTATCTATTTACGTTTGGTCAGAGAAGATGGTGTCCATTGTCAAAGGCGAGAATAATCTCCCACTCCCCCTTCATTCTTTGACAACATCTGAGTCTGGTATTGGTTTGTTTCTTTCACAATGAGATCGAAGACATCGTCAGTGAAAAATAAACCTAAATATTCCGTCTCAGACAGTCCATAGGTGCAAAAGCTGGGCCGGGCTCAACAGCAATCGATGATAATCACTGATGGTTATATCCGTTCGGAGCAATCGTTGGAATTTCTTCCTCACACGCTGAAACCTTGGAATCATGCACTACAATTGACTCTCGGACACTATGCTCCCTCTCCAAGAGATCCTCTTCGTCCTCAAACCCCAAAAACTCCTCCAAGTCAATGAAAAAAAAAAAAATTCGACTAATACCTCATAGTCTATGATGATGTAAACAAAACTAAAATTGTGTCAATCGATCACATGAAAAAATTAGCAGAAAAATCCACAACTTTCAAAAAATCAAAATTGCTCGAGCAGATGCAAAAACTAAGTCGCTTTCGTGTACTCAACTGTCGAAAGAGCTCTCAAAGTCCCACAACTCTTAGATACTGTCTCTATAAATGGGCCCTATCGTTTGGGCGGATAGATCCGACTGCAGCTGTTCGGGAAAGAAAGCCCATGGCAGATACACCCGCCCACAGCGCTCTAAAGGTTAACATTCACTCTCAAGGAAAAGATGAGTCCATGTATATTTTCTCTTTGAATTCCAAAAAAAGTGCAGAATCGTCAGACATGATACCTGGAAGTGTTGGGGAAGACATCAGCAAAGTACACCTCCAAGACTGCTTCCACAGTGTTGCAGTGTGGGGAAAGATGGGGCACCTTGGCTGGGGACATGCTGAAAAAGAAGTTACAACTTTGGTTATGCAAAACTCAAGTGAGGGCAGACTTAGAAACTATACTGAGAAAGAAAGCCAGCATTCTAATCACATTAGTTGCCTCCAAATTTATCATCACATTCTGACTGGCAGGCATTAAACAAATTATAAAACAAAGATGGGCAATCAACTATTCTTGGATTTGAGAATTCATTGCTGAAATGTACATACATGTAGCTCCAAACATACATGGTTCTACTGCCTCTAGGTTAATCAGGGGACTGGAATATTTTCTTTAACATCACTGGTTCCCACAGACTGACACAAATTAAGAAGCAAAAGGGCATGCTGAACTTGTAATCAGCACCTACAGAAGATGTTTAAATCAATGTGGGGAAATCGGCATTGTGTGTAGAGAACTTGAGGGTGGCCGATATTTTAGCTTGTGGCCCTGGTATTTCAACACTCTTTTGCTTCCCTTTCAAATGGAACCTCGTGTACCGAAGCACCCAATGACTGCGATGAAGCAACGACAGGCTTCCTCCAGACGGTGAAGGCGACTTCTACACATGCTGGTGTCATTCTGGCTGGCCACTGATAATATCTCTCTAGTGCGAGAAGTGGCAATAACACTGGGTTTACATTTGCTAGTGACAAGAGTATTGTTACTGAAAAGGGATGTGCACATTTGTGTACATGTATGTTTGCATGTATGTATGTGTGTATGTGTTTGTGCATAAGTGAGCAAGCATGAGTGTGTGTATGTGTGTGTGTGTGTGTGTGGGCATGCACTTATGCATGCGTGTGTGTGAACATGCATGTACATCTGTCAGCACATGTAAGTGTGGGTCATGAGTGTATATGTGCCTGTTTGTATTGCAAAAATATACATGTACATGTGCCTGTTTAACACATGAGTGAGTACACATGTGTGAGTGCATGTAGGAACCAGTTGCACTTAGGTGCACGTGCAAGCAGTATGCATCTTGTTTGTAGACAGAGGCTGATTTGTCTACTGTTGCTGACCTCTTGACCCTGGATGGGGGGATGCCCCTGGTAACCACAGACTGTAGGTAGGGGGGTGTAGTGTTGCTGACATGGGGGGTGAGAGGAATACAAGGGGAAATGTCTCCCTGTTCCATGAGGACATCCACAAAACCAGCATTGCTGGCAAGGGGGAAGGGCAGGCTGGAGTCCAGAGAAACCACCTGCAATATGCAGACACACCATTTCAATGGCTGTATGAACAAGGACAGTCCACACACAACACTTCAAGGGCTGTATGAACAAGGACAGTCCCCACACACACCACTTCAATGGCTGTATGAACAAGGACAGTCCACACACACACCACTTCAATGGCTGTAAGGACAAGGACAGTCCCCACACACACCACTTCAATGGCTGTATGAACAAGGACAGTCCACACACACACCACTTCAATGGCTGTATGAACAAGGACAGTCCACACACACACCACTTCAATGGCTGTTTGAACAAGGACAGTCCACACACACACCACTTCAATGGCTGTAAGGACAAGGACAGTCCATGCACACACCACTTCAATGGCTGTATGAACAAGGACAGTCCACACACACACCACTTCAATGGCTGTATGAACAAGGACAGTCCACACACACACCACTTCAATGGCTGTATGAACAAGGACAGTCCACACACAATTCACTACAGTGGATCCATGAACAAGCAAAGTCCACACAAAAACAAAACAACATAGGCTGCATGACCATGAACATTCAACACAAACAAAAGTGGCTACATGAACATGTTCAGTGATCTCAGTCACAGTGAGTAAAAGCCAACATTGATGGCAAAGGCAGTTTGCTGATTCTATTCTGGTTTGTAGTAAAAGAAAGATGAAGGAAATAATTCACAGCACTTGTTGGATCTATAATGCCAAAAGATGACTTGCACACATAGTAAAGCAAGTTATATGGTCACTTATGTGACATTGAATTGGGTTTGATGATTCTGAATGTGGCAGGGCTCAACCAAGCCAGCATATGAAGTCAGCATGAAGAACAACAGTGCAGCAGTGTTTGTTGAAGGGAACTTACCAACCCACCATTTGTTACAGTCATTGGGAAATTGTTTCTTCCAATCCCCAGGAGTGAGAACTTCAGTATCAGTGTGTCAAAACACACACACACACACACACACACACACACACACACACACACTCTCACATACACTCAAGCACTCACTCACACACACAATCTCACACACACACACACACACACACACAAAAGTAGCTCTACCTTCCGTCCCAAGCAGCTCAAGGGTCCAGTGACGTCCCAGATGGCACAGGGCGAGTTTTCCTTCCTGTAGGGCAGTGTGGCTGTGTCCAGGCTGGCTGCCAGGATGGCACTTGTGTGGTAGGGCAGGTCTGCCTGTAGCAACAATCAGCCTGTCACACAATCTGTTTGCCAACAACAGTCTGCCTGTCACACAGTCTGCCAACAGTCTGGCTGTCACACAGTCTGCCAACAGTCTGGCTGTCACACAGTCTGTTTGCCAACAACAGTCTGGCTGTCACACAGTCTGCCAACAACAGTCTGGCTGTCACACAGTCTGCCAACAGACTGACTGTCACACAGTCTGCCAACAACAGTCTGGCTGTCACACAGTCTGCCAACAGACAGTCTGTCACACAGTCTGCCAACAACAGTCTGGCTGTCACACAGTCTGCCAACAACAGTCTGGCTGTCACACAGTCTGCCAACAGTCTGGCTGTCACACAGTCTGCCAACAACAGTCTGACTGTCACACAGTCTGCCAACAACAGTCTGGCTGTCACACAGTCTGCCAACAAGTCTGTCACACAGTCTGCCAACAACAGTCTGGCTGTCACACAGTCTGCCAACAACAGTCTGTCACACAGTCTGCCAACAACAGTCTGGCTGTCACACAGTCTGCCAACAACAGTCTGGCTGTCACACAGTCTGCCAACAACAGTCTGACTGTCACACAGTCTGCCAACAACAGTCTGGCTGTCACACAGTCTACCAACAACAGTCTGTCACACAGTCTGCCAACAACAGTCTGGCTGTCACACAGTCTGCCAACAACAGTCTGACTGTCACACAGTCTGCCAACAACAGTCTGACTGTCACACAGTCTGCCAACAACAGTCTGGCTGTCACACAGTCTGCCAACAACAGTCTGGCTGTCACACAGTCTGCCAACAACAGTCTGGCTGTCACACAGTCTGCCAACAACAGTCTGACTGTCACACAGTCTGCCAACAGTCTGGCTGTCACACAGTCTGCCAACAGTCTGACTGTCACACAGTCTGCCAACAGTCTGGCTGTCACACAGTCTGCCAACAACAGTCTGACTGTCACACAGTCTGCCAACAACAGTCTGGCTGTCACACAGTCTACCAACAACAGTCTGTCACACAGTCTGCCAACAACAGTCTGACTGTCACACAGTCTACCAACAACAGTCTGTCACACAGTCTGCCAACAACAGTCTGTCACACAGTCTGCCAACAACAGTCTGACTGTCACACAGTCTGCCAACAACAGTCTGTCACACAGTCTGCCAACAACAGTCTGACTGTCACACAGTCTGCCAACAACAGACTGTCACACAGTCTGCCAACAACAGTCTGGCTGTCACACAGTCTGCCAACAACAGTCTGTCACACAGTCTGCCAACAACAGTCTGGCTGTCACACAGTCTGCCAACAACAGTCTGGCTGTCACACAGTCTGCCAACAACAGTCTGGCTGTCACACAGTCTCCCAACAACAGTCTGACTGTCACACAGTCTCCCAACAACAGTCTGGCTGTCACACAGTCTGCCAACAACAGTCTGTCACACAGTCTGCCAACAACAGCCTGGCTGTCACACAGTCTGCCAACAACAGTCTGTCACACAGTCTGCCAACAACAGTCTGGCTGTCACACAGTCTGCCAACAACAGTCTGGCTGTCACACAGTCTGCCAACAACAGTCTGTCTGTCACACAGTCTGCCAACAACAGTCTGGCTGTCACACAGTCTGCCAACAACAGTCTGTCACACAGTCTGCCAACAGTCTGGCTGTCACACAGTCTGCCAACAACAGTCTGACTGTCACACAGTCTGCCAACAACAGTCTGACTGTCACACAGTCTGCCAACAACAGTCTGGCTGTCACACAGTCTGCCAACAACAGTCTGGCTGTCACACAGTCTGCCAACAACAGTCTGGCTGTCACACAGTCTGCCAACAACAGTCTGACTGTCACACAGTCTGCCAACAGTCTGGCTGTCACACAGTCTGCCAACAGTCTGACTGTCACACAGTCTGCCAACAGTCTGGCTGTCACACAGTCTGCCAACAACAGTCTGACTGTCACACAGTCTGCCAACAACAGTCTGGCTGTCACACAGTCTGCCAACAACAGTCTGACTGTCACACAGTCTGCCAACAACAGTCTGACTGTCACACAGTCTGCCAACAACAGTCTGTCACACAGTCTGCCAACAACAGTCTGTCACACAGTCTGCCAACAACAGTCTGACTGTCACACAGTCTGCCAACAACAGTCTGTCACACAGTCTGCCAACAACAGTCTGACTGTCACACAGTCTGCCAACAACAGTCTGACTGTCACACAATCTGCCAACAACAGTCTGTCACACAGTCTGCCAACAACAGTCTGACTGTCTCACAGTCTACCAACAACAGTCTAACTGTCACACAGTCTGCCAACAACAGTCTGTCACACAGTCTGCCAATAACAGTCTGACTGTCACACAGTCTGCCAACAACAGTCTGTCACACAGTCTGCCAACAACAGTCTGGCTGTCTCACAGTCTGCCAACAACAGTCTGTCACACAGTCTGCCAACAACAGTCTAGCTGTCACACAGTCTGCCAACAACAGTCTGTCACACAGTCTGCCAACAACAGTCTGTCTCACAGTCTGCCAACAACAGTCTGACTGTCACACAGTCTGCCAACAACAGTCTGTCACACAGCCTGCCAACAACAGTCTGGCTGTCTCACAGTCTGCCAACAACAGTCTGTCACACAGTCTGCCAACAACAGTCTGGCTGTCACACAGTCTGCCAACAACAGTCTGTCACACAGTCTCTCAACAACAGTCTGTCACACAGTCTGCCAACAACAGTCTGCCAACAACAGTCTGGCTGTCACACAGTCTGCCAACAACAGTCTGGCTGTCACACAGTCTGCCAACAACAGTCTGGCTGTCACACAGTCTGCCAACAACAGTCTGACTGTCACACAGTCTGCCAACAACAGTCTGACTGTCACACAGTCTGCCAACAACAGTCTGACTGTCACACAGTCTGCCAACAACAGTCTGACTGTCACACAGTCTGCCAACAACAGTCTGGCTGTCACACAGTCTGCCAACAACAGTCTGACTGTCACACAGTCTACCAACAACTCTCAAGCTGTTGATACGGCTCTACCATGATCTGGTTCATTAGCAACCATCAGGTTGTCACTCAGACTCCATCATTATCTAGTCTATTAGAAACTGTCAGGCTGTCAGTAAGACTCTACCATGAAGTAGTCTATTAAAAACTGTCAGGCTGTCAGTAAGACTCTACCATGATCTAGTCTATTAAAAACTGTCAGGCTGTCAGTAAGACTCTACCATGATCTAGTCTATTAAAAACTGTCAGGCTGTCAGTAAGACTCTACCATGATCTAGTCTATTAAAAACTGTCAGGCTGTCAGTAAGACTCTACCATGATCTAGTCTGTTAGAAACTGTCAGGCTGACAGCAACTGTCAGACAACAACATGCATTGTTCTATTCACAGCACATAAGTTCCTGTCTACAGTGGAAAGAAGGCTGCCAGCAGAAATCTGGCTGTCAACTGAAGGAGATCTGTCAGCAGAAAAGTTCATGTTTACATCAGAAAATCAGACTGTCAGCAGAAAGTCAAGCTGTCACCATACACCATTTTCCACACATCAAGGTCAACTGCCCAAGACAACTGACACACACACACACACACACACACACACACACACACACACACACACACACACACACACACACACACACACACACACACACACACACACACACACACACACACACACACACACACACACACACACACACACACACACACACACACACACACACACACACACACACACACACACACACACACACACACACTCACTCACTCACTCACCTTGTAGTTGAGGTGGGGCAAGACACGGGGAGGCCCCATGGCAGGCCATGTGGAGGAGGCCAGGGACAGGGGGACATACAGGGAACTCAGGGCACTGCAGTGCTGCAGGCACAGTCCACTGGACAGAATGCGACAGGCACGCTGGGTCGGAGTCTGCACACAAAACAGCCATCCATGGGTCAGGGCAGTGTAAACAGACCCCGAAATGGATGGATAGATGGATGGATGGATGGATGGATGGATGGATGGATGGATGGATGGATGGATGGATGGATGGATGGATGGATGGATGGATGGATGGATGGATGGATGGATGGATGGATGGATAGATGGATGGATGGATGGATGGAGGGATTGATGAAGGGAGGGAGGGAGGGATGGAAGGATGGATGCATGCATGCATAGATGCATGGATGGATAGATAAATGGATAGGTGGATGAGGCTTATGGCCTGTGAGTCTTTGTAGTAACAGATTATCGTAAGTGCTGCAGTACTTCCACAACAGCCTGGTGCCACAATGAACATTCCATAAGGCAGTAATGGCAAAGTTCTGTTGGGCTGCCTAGAGCTGGCCTGTGCCTGTGTTCTGTGTCTTTGTTTTCCAGTTTAGGGCTCTTTCTCTCAAGCACAGCACAGCTACTTTTCTGGACTATGTGGATCCCAGACATGTTCCAGCATTTGTTATTCTACCACTTTAAGAGGGCAGGACACAACATGCAGTGTGTCATGCTGCCTTTCTCCACCCCTTGCTTCTATCCCTGTACTGGCCTCGCTGTCAGCTAAGACTCGGTTGCTCTCTCTCCAGTTTTCCTTCTCTGACTCGTCATTTCTAAGAATCAGTACTTGGACTTAGGAAGAGAAAACTAACAGTTTGCTGCTGATAATTAGGAACTGTTAGGACAGGCCACACTCACGCTGTCTGGACAAATGGCGGGAGTGCTGGCAAACACCATCCTGACTTTGTGGGCAAATTCGTCCTCCAGGTAGGTGAGAGCTCGCCAACCCAGGCCCCCAAAGCCATTGTGTTGGTCCAGCAGCACATGGAAACCCTGCAGCAAGCAAAGCACAGTGGAGCACAGTGGAGCACAGCACAGTACAGCAGTGTGCACAACCACATCTTGATATTCCTCACCTGTCTTGCAGCACTGTCAAGCTTGCTGGCAGAAGTGGGAAAGGGAAAAGAATCTTACTCAACACAATTTTGAGTAAATTTGCACAGTGAATGATAAAAGAAAAGTAGAACAAAAGAAGAAATTGGAGAAGGATGAAGATGAGACAGAAGTGGAGAAAAAAAAGGCGATAGAAAACAGAAAGGCAGTAAAAATGATAAGGAAGGGGTGGACAAACAGGTGAGGCAGAAGAAGATAAGGAGGGAATAAGAGGAGAAGGGGAGAGAGAAGCAGAAGGAGCAGAAGGAAGATGAGGAGGAGTAGGAAGTACAAGATCAGGATCAACAGGAGCTGGAGGAACAATAGCAGCAAGTAGAGTGACAGGAATTTAAAACGTCAAGGAGTTGCTGGTGTTTTGGATGTGGCAATGTCATGGTCATCATTGAATCACTGTCCAAAAGAGAAGGATGGATGCTTAAGAGCATCACAGCATCAACTATTCATTACATGTAGTAGCCATGCAAAGAGCATGGCAGCTCTTGGGAAAATGTTAGCAGTGGGGTCTGGGCAGTGATGGGTCAGAAAACTTGCAAACAGATAGTAGTCCCACCACTCAATGATCAGTGCACTTACTCCTATTTTCAAACTGAATCAGCACAGGTATCCTGAAAACGTGACCTACAAAAAATCTAGTTTGTTTTTCCACAAATTTGCACAGTCATTCACAGTGTTGTGTGAACTCACATAGCAACCATACATGAACATCACCCTGACAACTCCAACCTGCAACTGGTCACACTCCTCTGCGAAGAAGTGGAGGTTGCTCTCCCATTCCTCCTGGAAGCTGGAGTTTTGGACCATGAGAGATGCTCCCTGGCCAAACACGTCGAACAGCGCATACTCACTGCAACAGTAATGAAAGGCACTGGGGACACATCATTTCCTAGTCAGAAAATAATCTCTCCTGCGTTTAAGAATGACCAGGTTTTAACCTACAATGCTGAAGCCCAGCCAGGGACAGACATGAAAAGAATGGGGCCACAAGTGGGGACTGAACCCTGGATTTTTCTGTTAGCACCCGAAATGCTCCACCAGCTGAGCTATCGTGGTCCACATTGTCTTCTCCTGTCTACACAGCCCTGTGTCATGTCTTATCCTAGTCAGAAAAGCATCTCACCAGCACCTATGAATGAATAGGCGATAACCTCCTTCCAGAAGTGTGGTTGAACTTCCCTGCCCTGATTGTATCCTTACATGTACATGTACATTGGTCGTGACAAATCTTCCGACTAATAGTATTCTTTCTTTATTTTAAAACTTTTGGCCCTGAAAAGGGCCGTTTGTTTCTTGGTCCCGAGCGCTGGCCAAAAGTTTTAAAATAAAGAAAGAATACTATTAGTCGGAAGATTTGTCACGACCTATCTTTGGTACTTTTTATCAGTCCGACCCCGGCTAACCCACCCTCTTTGTTGTGAGTCTGATTGTATCGTTACATGTACATGTACATTGCCCTGTATCATGTCATATCCCAGTCTGAACAGCATCTCACCTGCTGCTAAGAATGAACAGACAAAACAAATTTTCTTGTAAACAATGAGGACAATAAAAACCGCTGGCGCTGAACCTCCAGGTTTTGGCATATTAAAAAAAAATGAAAAAGATCGGGTTCGAACCCGCAACCTCTCGAGAAAAGATGGG
>JAWQFJ010021743.1:0-23689 GCA_034096865.1 Theodoxus fluviatilis
TGCCTGTAGTTCCATGCTTGATGCCTGTAGTTCCATGCTTGATGCCTGTAGTTCCATGCTTGATACCTGTAGTTCCATGCTTGATGCCTGTAGTTCCATGCTTGATGCCTGTAGTTCCATGCTTGATGCCTGTAGTTCCATGCTTGGTGCCTGTAGTTCCATGCTTGATACCTGTAGTTCCATGCTTGATGCCTGTAGTTCCATGCTTGATGCCTGTAGTTCCATGCTTGATACCTGTAGTTCCATGCTTGATGCCTGTAGTTCCATGCTTGATGCCTGTAGTTCCATGCTTGATACCTGTAGTTCCATGCTTGATACCTGTAGTTCCATGCTTGGTGCCTGTAGTTCCATGCTTGATGCCTGTAGTTCCATGCTTGATACCTGTAGTTCCATGCTTGATACCTGTAGTTCCATGCTTGATGCCTGTAGTTCCATGCTTGATGCCTGTAGTTCCATGCTTGATACCTGTAGTTCCATGCTTGGTGCCTGTAGTTCCATGCTTGATGCCTGTAGTTCCATGCTTGATGCCTGTAGTTCCATGCTTGATGCCTGTAGTTCCATGCTTGATGCCTGTAGTTCCATGCTTCAGTTCCATGCTTGATGCCTGTAGTTCCATGCTTGATACCTGTAGTTCCATGCTTGATGCCTGTAGTTCCATGCTTCAGTTCCATGCTTGATGCCTGTAGTTCCATGCTTGATACCTGTAGTTCCATGCTTGATGCCTGTAGTTCCATGCTTGATACCTGTAGTTCCATGCTTGATACCTGTAGTTCCATGCTTGATACCTGTAGTTCCATGCTTGATACCTGTAGTTCCATGCTTGATACCTGTAGTTCCATGCTTGATGCCTGTAGTTCCATGCTTGATGCCTGTAGTTCCATGCTTGATGCCTGTAGTTCCATGCTTGATGCCTGTAGTTCCATGCTTCAGTTCCATGCTTGATGCCTGTAGTTCCATGCTTGGTGCCTGTAGTTCCATGCTTGGTGCCTGTAGTTCCATGCTTGGTGCCTGTAGTTCCATGCTTGGTGCCTGTAGTTCCATGCTTGATGCCTGTAGTTCCATGCTTGATGCCTGTAGTTCCATGCTTGATACCTGTAGTTCCATGCTTGGTGCCTGTAGTTCCATGCTTGGTGCCTGTAGTTCCATGCTTCAGTTCCATGCTTGGTACCTGTAGTTCCATGCTTGATACCTGTAGTTCCATGCTTGGTGCCTGTAGTTCCATGCTTGATGCCTGTAGTTCCATTCTTGATGCCTGTAGTTCCATGCTTGATGCCTGTAGTTCCATGCTTCAGTTCCATGCTTGATGCCTGTAGTTCCATGCTTGATACCTGTAGTTCCATTCTTGATGCCTGTAGTTCCATGCTTCAGTTCCATGCTTGATGCCTGTAGTTCCATGCTTGATACCTGTAGTTCCATTCTTGATGCCTGTAGTTCCATGCTTCAGTTCCATGCTTGATACCTGTAGTTCCATGCTTGACGCCTGTAGTTCCATGCTTCAGTTCCTTGCTTGATACCTGTAGTTCCATGCTTGATGCCTGCAGTTCCATGCTTGGTGCCTGTAGTTCCATTCTTGATGCCTGTAGTTCCATGCTTCAGTTCCATGCTTCAGTTCCATGCTTGATGCCTGTAGTTCCATGCTTCAGTTCCATGCTTGATGCCTGTAGTTCCATGCTTCAGTTCCATGCTTGATGCCTGTAGTTCCATGCTTCAGTTCCATGCTTGATGCCTGTAGTTCCATGCTTGATGCCTGTAGTTCCATGCTTCAGTTCCATGCTTGATGCCTGTAGTTCCATGCTTCAGTTCCATGCTTGATGCCTGTAGTTCCATGCTTCAGTTCCATGCTTGATGCCTGTAGTTCCATGCTTCAGTTCCATGCTTGATGCCTGTAGTTCCATGCTTCAGTTCCATGCTTGATGCCTGTAGTTCCATGCTTGATGCCTGTAGTTCCATGCTTCAGTTCCATGCTTGATGCCTGTAGTTCCATGCTTCAGTTCCATGCTTGATGCCTGTAGTTCCATGCTTCAGTTCCATGCTTGATGCCTGTAGTTAATAATAATAATAATACAGACTATTTATAACGCACATACCTTCCCTAATAGCAAGCTCATGGCGTGTACAATGATAAAGTCTACACTCATACAAAACATTCTAACACTCACATACTATACAATTGAAATAAAAAGAACAATTAAATACAATACAATTAATTAAGTAGCAGGCAAAACACGAAACATAAAAGAGGCGCCTTCACTGCTCGTCAGGAAAGACTGACCGGAACAGGTGTGTCTTGAGGGAGGTTTTGAACTGGGACATGGAATTAGAGTGACGGACAGGGAAAGGTAGGCTATTCCATGTTACAGGGCCGATGTAGGAAAAAGCTCGCTGTCCTTGGGTTATCTTTTTGCGACGGGGGACATTTAACGTTTTGGTGTCTGCAGCTGAACGGTTATTTCTAGCGGGGGTGTAGACAGTGAGAATTTCTTTGAGTGCGTGTGGTGCAGTTTGATTGAAGAAGTTGAAACACATAATGGCTAGCTTATACTCTATCCTCTGAGCGACGGGGAGCCAATGCAGTGCACGAAGGAGTTTGGATGTGGGAGTTCTCTTGGGACATCTAAAGATTAATCTAGCAGCAGTGTTTTGGACTTTTTGCAGTTTGTTTAGCAGAGTGCCAGGAATGCCGGCAAGAAGAGAATTTCCATAATCAAGACGGGACAGAACAAGGGAAGTGACAAGGGTTTGAGTGGCCTGTTGTGAAAGATAGTGACGAATAGTGCCAATTTTCCTTAACTCGTAGTAAGCTAACTGGCAAACTTTGTTCACATGAACTCTCATAGAAAGATCATCATCGAACATGACACCTAAGTTCCTAACAGACTTTGAGAATTCTATCTCACTCTGGCCTATGGTTAGTTTCAGGGCCTGATCGAATTCGCCTCTACCGCCAACCAGGAGAGCTTCGGTCTTTGAATCATTAAGTTTGAGTTTGTTCTGTGTCATCCACTGTTTCACATCAGAAATACAAAGTTCACTTGCAGAGAGAAGAAGTTGGATTTGACTGGGATGAGTGGAGTTGTAGAGTTGCGTGTCATCAGCAAATTCACTGTGAGAGAATGAATGACTGTCAATTACGTTGGAAAGTGGTTGGGTGTACAGTAGAAACAGCAGAGGACCCAGAACCGAGCCCTGTGGGACTCCGTAATTTAGCGGGGCAGGATCAGAAGCTATACCCTGGATCAAAACAGTCTGCCTACGTTCTGAGATATATGATTTCAGGAAGGAGAGTGCTGTGTTGTCAATGCCAAAAACATGTCTTAGACGGGAGAGAAGAATTCCATGATCTATTGTGTCAAACGCAGCACTCAAATCTAACAACGCGAGAAGGGAAACTTTGGAATCATCAGATGCGACAAGGAGGTCGTTTAGAACACAGAGCAGAGCTGTTTCGGTGGAATGGTGAGCACGGTACGCCGACTGAAAACGAGCCAAAAGATCATACTTGGACACGTGCTCTAACAACTGCTGCAAAGCTAATTTCTCTAACAGTTTTGAAAGAAAGGAAAGGTTGGAGACTGGCCTGTAATTGCTAAGCTTGTTTGGATCCAGGTCTTGCTTCTTCAGAAGTGGCTTGACTAAAGCTTGTTTGAAAACACTGGGGAAGGTGCCAGACTGGAAGCAATCATTGATTATTTGTGTCAGAACAGGCAGAATGTCATCAATGCACTCAAGTAAGAGGGATGTGGGAACAGGGTCAAGGTCACAGGAGGTAGGGGTCATACTACGGATGGTCTTAAGGACTACACTAGCCTCAACCGAGCTGAACTGAAGAAGGGGAGTACCACTGAAGGATACTGGGTCTTCGCTAGCACCTGTACCAGCAGACATGTCAACGTTGCTTCGTATGTCAGACACTTTGGACACAAAGAAGTCACAAAATTTCTGAGGTAGAGATGACAGTGGGGAGGAAGGGAGGGCGGTACAACGGGTCTTGTTCATGAGTTTGTTTGTGATGGAAAACAACTGCCTACAAGTGGTAGACGCAACTATCTTTGCGTTGAAATACACTGTCTTAGCCTTAGCTACGAGACGATTGATCTTGTGTTTGACGGAGCTGAACATTTCTTTGTGAACGACTAACCCAGAACGCAGCCACTGTCGCTCAGCTTGACGCTTTTCCTGCTTCAAAGCTCGGAGTTCGGAAGCGACTGCGCTATACCACGGAGTGGAGCGACGCTGAGGGACCTTGCGTTGCGTTGATGGGGCATGACTATCAAGAACAGAGCGGAGGTGATCACACAACTGGTCAGCAGATGGCGTGGACGACGCAGCAGCCAGAGCAGCCACATCATGCCTGAGCACAGTCAAATCAATCGCACGGAGATTTCGAACGCTGCGATACTCCGGTCCCTGCACCGGCCGCTGCACATCTAAGTTACACAACACAGCAAAATGATCGGAAGTCAAATTGTGAGAAACATGGCATGAATGAAAAACGTTGTCATCGGGACGATAGAGTACCCAGTCAATGATGTGACCAGACCTGTGGGTGGGCTCTGAAACAGCTTGTTTGAAACCAAAAGTGGATAAGATGTCCATCATGCGCACAGTACTGTAACTATCTTGCTTGTCATAATGAAAGTTAAAGTCACCAACAATGACAACATTCCCTTGAAGGGTGGCTAACAGATCACTAAATTCAGAATAGAACAGAGTGTCCTTCAACTTGTTTGCTTTGCTGGGGGGTGGCCGATACACGCAGAAGAAATGCACACTAACTGAAGTGTTCAGAGTCAACTGAATGACCTCAAAACTGTCATGGGCGAAAGAGAAGGAAGTACCGACCACAACTGGAAAATGATCTCTTACCAGCACTGCCACACCCCCCGCCCTCGTTGCACGAGAAAGGGACTGGAGACGGTAACCTGCAGGATGCCTGTAGTTCCATGCTTGATGCCTGTAGTTCCATGCTTGATACCTGTAGTTCCATGCTTGATACCTGTAGTTCCATGCTTGATGCCTGTAGTTCCATGCTTGATGCCTGTAGTTCCATGCTTGGTACCTGTAGTTCCATGCTTGGTACCTGTAGTTCCATGCTTGATGCCTGTAGTTCCATGCTTGATGCCTGTAGTTCCATGATTGATGCCTGTAGTTCCATGCTTGGTACCTGTAGTTCCATGCTTGATACCTGTAGTTCCATGCTTGATGCCTGTAGTTCCATGCTTGATGCCTGTAGTTCCATGCTTGATACCTGTAGTTCCATGCTTGATACCTGTAGTTCCATGCTTGGTGCATGTAGTTCCATGCTTGATGCCTGTAGTTCCATGCTTGGTACCTGTAGTTCCATGCTTGATACCTGTAGTTCCATGCTTGATGCCTGTAGTTCCATGATTGATGCCTGTAGTTCCATGCTTGATGCCTGTAGTTCCATGCTTGATACCTGTAGTTCCATGCTTGGTGCCTGTAGTTCCATGCTTGGTGCATGTAGTTCCATGCTTGATGCCTGTAGTTCCATGCTTGATGCCTGTAGTTCCATGCTTGATACCTGTAGTTCCATGATTGATGCCTGTAGTTCCATGCTTGATGCCTGTAGTTCCATGCTTCAGTTTCATGCTTGATGCCTGTAGTTCCATGCTTGATGCCTGTAGTTCCATGCTTGATGCCTGTAGTTCCATGCTTGATGCCTGTAGTTCCATGCTTCAGTTCCATGCTTGGTGCCTGTAGTTCCATGCTTGGTGCCTGTAGTTCCATGCTTGGTACCTGTAGTTCCATGCTTGATGCCTGTAGTTCCATGCTTGATGCCTGTAGTTCCATGCTTGATACCTGTAGTTCCATGCTTGATACCTGTAGTTCCATGCTTGATGCCTGTAGTTCCATGCTTGGTGCCTGTAGTTCCATGCTTGGTACCTGTAGTTCCATGCTTGATGCCTGTAGTTCCATGCTTGATGCCTGTAGTTCCATGCTTGATGCCTGTAGTTCCATGCTTGATACCTGTAGTTCCATGCTTGATGCCTGTAGTTCCATGCTTGATACCTGTAGTTCCATGCTTGGTGCCTGTAGTTCCATGCTTGGTGCCTGTAGTTCCATGCTTGGTGCCTGTAGTTCCATGCTTGATGCCTGTAGTTCCATGCTTGATGCCTGTAGTTCCATGCTTGATACCTGTAGTTCCATGCTTGATACCTGTAGTTCCATGCTTGATGCCTGTAGTTCCATGCTTGGTGCCTGTAGTTCCATGCTTGGTACCTGTAGTTCCATGCTTGATGCCTGTAGTTCCATGCTTGATGCCTGTAGTTCCATGCTTGATACCTGTAGTTCCATGCTTGATACCTGTAGTTCCATGCTTGATGCCTGTAGTTCCATGCTTGGTGCCTGTAGTTCCATGCTTGGTACCTGTAGTTCCATGCTTGATGCCTGTAGTTCCATGCTTGATGCCTGTAGTTCCATGCTTGATGCCTGTAGTTCCATGCTTGATACCTGTAGTTCCATGCTTGATGCCTGTAGTTCCATGCTTGATACCTGTAGTTCCATGCTTGGTGCCTGTAGTTCCATGCTTGGTGCCTGTAGTTCCATGCTTGATGCCTGTAGTTCCATGCTTGATACCTGTAGTTCCATGCTTGATACCTGTAGTTCCATGCTTGGTGCCTGTAGTTCCATGCTTGGTGCCTGTAGTTCCATGCTTGGTGCCTGTAGTTCCATGCTTGATGCCTGTAGTTCCATGCTTGATGCCTGTAGTTCCATGCTTGATACCTGTAGTTCCATGCTTGATACCTGTAGTTCCATGCTTGATGCCTGTAGTTCCATGCTTGATGCCTGTAGTTCCATGCTTGATACCTGTAGTTCCATGCTTGATAGCTGTAGTTCCATGCTTGATGCCTGTAGTTCCATGCTTGATGCCTGTAGTTCCATGCTTGATGCCTGTAGTTCCATGCTTGATGCCTGTAGTTCCATGCTTGATGCCTGTAGTTCCATGCTTGATACCTGTAGTTCCATGCTTGATGCCTGTAGTTCCATGCTTGATACCTGTAGTTCCATGCTTGATGCCTGTAGTTCCATGCTTGATGCCTGTAGTTCCATGCTTGATGCCTGTAGTTCCATGCTTGATACCTGTAGTTCCATGCTTGATGCCTGTAGTTCCATGCTTGGTGCCTGTAGTTCCATGCTTGATGCCTGTAGTTCCATGCTTGATGCCTGTAGTTCCATGCTTGATACCTGTAGTTCCATGCTTGATGCCTGTAGTTCCATGCTTGATGCCTGTAGTTCCATGCTTGATGCCTGTAGTTCCATGCTTGGTGCCTGTAGTTCCATGCTTGATACCTGTAGTTCCATGCTTGATGCCTGTAGTTCCATGCTTGATGCCTGTAGTTCCATGCTTGATACCTGTAGTTCCATGCTTGATGCCTGTAGTTCCATGCTTGGTGCCTGTAGTTCCATGCTTGATACCTGTAGTTCCATGCTTGATACCTGTAGTTCCATGCTTGGTGCCTGTAGTTCCATGCTTGATGCCTGTAGTTCCATGCTTGATACCTGTAGTTCCATGCTTGATACCTGTAGTTCCATGCTTGATGCCTGTAGTTCCATGCTTGATGCCTGTAGTTCCATGCTTGATACCTGTAGTTCCATGCTTGGTGCCTGTAGTTCCATGCTTGATGCCTGTAGTTCCATGCTTGATACCTGTAGTTCCATGCTTGATACCTGTAGTTCCATGCTTGATGCCTGTAGTTCCATGCTTGATGCCTGTAGTTCCATGCTTGGTGCCTGTAGTTCCATGCTTGATGCCTGTAGTTCCATGCTTGACGCCTGTAGTTCCATGCTTGATGCCTGTAGTTCCATGCTTGATGCCTGTAGTTCCATGCTTGGTGCCTGTAGTTCCATGCTTGGTGCCTGTAGTTCCATGCTTGATACCTGTAGTTCCATTCTTGATGCCTGTAGTTCCATGCTTGATGCCTGTAGTTCCATGCTTGATGCCTGTAGTTCCATGCTTCAGTTCCATGCTTGATGCCTGTAGTTCCATGCTTGATACCTGTAGTTCCATTCTTGATGCCTGTAGTTCCATGCTTCAGTTCCATGCTTGATGCCTGTAGTTCCATGCTTGATACCTGTAGTTCCATTCTTGATGCCTGTAGTTCCATTCTTGATACCTGTAGTTCCATGCTTGATACCTGTAGTTCCATGCTTGATACCTGTAGTTCCATTCTTGATACCTGTAGTTCCATGCTTGATACCTGTAGTTCCATGCTTGATGCCTGTAGTTCCATGCTTGATGTCTGTAGTTCCATGCTTGATGCCTGTAGTTCCATGCTTGATGCCTGTAGTTCCATGCTTCAGTTCCATGCTTGATGCCTGTAGTTCCATGCTTGGTGCCTGTAGTTCCATGCTTGGTGCCTGTAGTTCCATGCTTGGTGCCTGTAGTTCCATGCTTGGTGCCTGTAGTTCCATGCTTGATGCCTGTAGTTCCATGCTTGATGCCTGTAGTTCCATGCTTGATACCTGTAGTTCCATGCTTGGTGCCTGTAGTTCCATGCTTGGTGCCTGTAGTTCCATGCTTCAGTTCCATGCTTGGTACCTGTAGTTCCATGCTTGATACCTGTAGTTCCATGCTTGGTGCCTGTAGTTCCATGCTTGATGCCTGTAGTTCCATTCTTGATGCCTGTAGTTCCATGCTTGATGCCTGTAGTTCCATGCTTCAGTTCCATGCTTGATGCCTGTAGTTCCATGCTTGATACCTGTAGTTCCATTCTTGATGCCTGTAGTTCCATGCTTCAGTTCCATGCTTGATGCCTGTAGTTCCATGCTTGATACCTGTAGTTCCATTCTTGATGCCTGTAGTTCCATGCTTCAGTTCCATGCTTGATACCTGTAGTTCCATGCTTGACGCCTGTAGTTCCATGCTTCAGTTCCTTGCTTGATACCTGTAGTTCCATGCTTGATGCCTGCAGTTCCATGCTTGGTGCCTGTAGTTCCATTCTTGATGCCTGTAGTTCCATGCTTCAGTTCCATGCTTCAGTTCCATGCTTGATGCCTGTAGTTCCATGCTTCAGTTCCATGCTTGATGCCTGTAGTTCCATGCTTCAGTTCCATGCTTGATGCCTGTAGTTCCATGCTTCAGTTCCATGCTTGATGCCTGTAGTTCCATGCTTCAGTTCCATGCTTGATGCCTGTAGTTCCATGCTTCAGTTCCATGCTTGATGCCTGTAGTTCCATGCTTGATGCCTGTAGTTCCATGCTTCAGTTCCATGCTTGATGCCTGTAGTTCCATGCTTCAGTTCCATGCTTGATGCCTGTAGTTCCATGCTTCAGTTCCATGCTTGATGCCTGTAGTTCCATGCTTCAGTTCCATGCTTGATGCCTGTAGTTCCATGCTTGATACCTGTAGTTCCATGCTTGATGCCTGTAGTTCCATGCTTGGTACCTGTAGTTCCATGCTTGATACCTGTAGTTCCATGCTTGGTACCTGTAGTTCCATGCTTGATACCTGTAGTTCCATGCTTGATGCCTGTAGTTCCATGCTTGATGCCTGTAGTTCCATGATTGATGCCTGTAGTTCCATGCTTGGTACCTGTAGTTCCATGCTTGATGCCTGTAGTTCCATGCTTGATGCCTGTAGTTCCATGCTTGATACCTGTAGTTCCATGCTTGATACCTGTAGTTCCATGCTTCAGTTCCATGCTTGATGCCTGTAGTTCCATGCTTGATGCCTGTAGTTCCATGCTTGATGCCTGTAGTTCCATGCTTGATACCTGTAGTTCCATGCTTCAGTTCCATGCTTGATACCTGTAGTTTCATGCTTGATGCCTGTAGTTCCATGCTTGATGCCTGTAGTTCCATGCTTGATACCTGTAGTTCCATGCTTGATGCCTGTAGTTCCATGCTTGATGCCTGTAGTTCCATGCTTCAGTTCCATGCTTGATGCCTGTAGTTCCATGCTTGGTACCTGTAGTTCCATGCTTGATACCTGTAGTTCCATGCTTGATACCTGTAGTTCCATGCTTGATACCTGTAGTTCCATGCTTGATGCCTGTAGTTCCATGCTTGATACCTGTAGTTTCATGCTTGATGCCTGTAGTTCCATGCTTGATGCCTGTAGTTCCATGCTTGATGCCTGTAGTTCCATGCTTGATGCCTGTAGTTCCATGCTTCAGTTCCATGCTTGATGCCTGTAATTACATGCTTGGTGCCTGTAGTTTCTTGCTTCAGCTCCATGCTTGATGCCTGTAGTTCCATGCTTCAGTTCCATGCTTAACACCTTTAGTTCCATGGATGTTGATGGAAGTTAATGGATGTTGATGGATGTTAAAGAAAGTTGATGGATGTTGATGGAAGTTGATGGACGTTGATGGAAGTTAATGGATTTGATTGATGATGATGATGATGGATGTTAATGGAAGTTAATAGAAGTTGATGGATGTTGATGGATGTTAATGGATGTTGATGGAAGTTGATGGCTGCTGATGGAAGTTGATGGGTGTTGATGGATTTTTATGGATGTTGATTGATGTTGATGGAAGTTCATGGATGTTGATGGATAATCAATGATGGAAGTTAATGGAAGTTGATGAATGTTGGTGGAAGTTGATGGATGTTGATGGAATTTAATGGATGTTGATGGAAGTTAATGGATGTTGATGGAAGTTGATAGATGTTGATGGAAGTTGATGGATGTTGATGGAAGTTAATGAATATTGATGTAAGTTGATGGATGTTGAAGGATGTTGATGGATGTTGATGGAAGTTTATGGATGCTGATGGATGTTGATGGAATTTGATGGAAGTTAATGGATGTTGATGGATGTTGATGGATGTTGATGGAAGTTGATGGAAGTTGATGGATGTTGATGGAAGTTAATGGATAATGGAAGTTGATGGATGTTAATGGAAGTTGATGGAAGTTGATGGATGTTGATGGAAGTTGATGGATGTTGATGGATGTTGATGGAAGTTGATGGAAGTTGATGGATGTTGATGGAAGTTGATGGATGTTGTTGGATGTTGATAGAAGTTTATTGAAGTTGATGGATGTTAATGGAAGTTGATGGATGTTGATAGAAGTTGATGGAAGTTGATGGATGTTGATGGAAGTTGATTTGTGTTGATGGAAGTTGATGGATTTCCAATGCAGGGGAACAGTGAATGGTTACAGTATGACGAGTGGCTTGGCTTTGAGGAGGAGCAAGCGCTCCGAAGTGGATTATCCGTGCAGTTGATTATGCATATATGAATTTTCACTTAATACTGCTCCATTTATCACACTGTTCATAGATTAGATGGAATGACACTTTTTGGGCAGTATAATTATTGGTTGCTTGCATTTTTGCTTTCCAATCAGTGAATATACTAATGAGTAGATCATGCTTTGAACATGCTCATGATTAATGTCGCGGTATCTAACAGCTATAATGTAGTTTTGCGATTCTACACCTTCAATCCTTCAGGAACGATGTAATCGCCCTGAAGGTGAAAAGCTATTAGACACTCTAGAGTTTACAACTAAACTTAACTGCCACACCTTGGGGGACACCACAAACAATCAATCAATGTCAGAACAACAAGTGAGAAGGAACCACTGAATCTGGTACAAAATAACAGTTTAATCAAGCACAGAACCTTTCCCCTTCTGCCCGAAGCAGTGAGGGGTGAACGCCAGCGGCGTTCAATAAAATAAAGGTCAAACTCAAAACAATAACACAGCCTCAGCCCAGCGGAAATAAGATGGCGACACTTCCGCTGTAAACAGAGAAAAGCAACAAACAACAACAACAACCTTCAAGCAAGAGGTTTACGAACCTCAATACTTGCAAGAAACAAATCACAAGCAACAATAACAACGTTACCGGTAACGTGCTAAGTTGACACTGTGATGAAAAAAAACCAAACTCCACTTCCAACTCCAGCTCCACCAAAACAGAGAAAAATACTTCCAAGTTTCTCTCGCAAACCCCACTCTTCCGCCACTCGTTCTGACAGTCCTGGTCCGAACAAGAATGATCTCTACTAATAAGATTCTCACACTCTACTTCCAACCCCAGAAGTATAAGTCCACACCACCCCTCTCCTGATGTGCTAAGTCCTTCAAAAAGACTTGTCAACAACGAAGTGTCAACAAAAGAAACCTCACTCTCAATTCTCAACAGTCCCAGCTAGCGTCAACCCGGCCTGGCCTCACCCCAGGTCTAAAGGTCACGCACTGACAATAACAACTCCGCCTCCCGGTCTCCGCTCAAACTCTCTCTCCCTCTCACTCCAGCCAATCAGAAGCGTCCCTCCACTATGCAGTCATGACAGGCGAGCAAACAGAGAAACAAATGAGAAAACGTGTGCTTACCAGCTCTTGGCTTCCTCTCGAATCCAAGAATACAACCTACACACACACCCAACCCAAAACACATGCCACCCCAAATACCCCCGTTTTTCTTCTCCCCCAAGAAGAAATACCGTAGACCCCTCCCTTACCACTTAAAGGTTCGTAACTGAAAGCCTCTCCTCGTCGACTCTTAGGCAGACGGCACCCCTGCGCCCTGCTCCATGGCATATAAGTAGGCCCCGCCTAACTCTATTCAAAGTCAACTCTTTTAACACAGGTAAGGTTATCCAGCGATCGAATCCAAGTCTGTCACAGTGTGAAACACGTCATTCAAGACTAGTGAATCAAGTAGCACCTCACACTGCACCGTTGCATGTCTCCCTATTGCAACCCGCTACTGCACCCTTCACCACCTCGCGTGAATGAAAGTACATAAGTTCGACCTCCTTACCTCCCGGGCTTCCTGTCCGAGTTCGAATTCCTTCCCCCTTTGGAAATTTACAGTCTATTCTCCCGCTAGACTCGTTTCGCTGCACGAAACAATACTTGCACTCTGGACACCCAAACATAGAGGAACCCAGTACACCTCCGTGCACTTGAAGAAGACCGTCCGTCGGCAGCACCCGGTACTTCCGCCCAGTGCTGGAAAGCAGAGCTTCTCGAAGCCCTTGGTGGAAAGCAGCGTCGCCAGTCCACCAATCCACCAACGTCCACGTCAGCAGCACACCATCCGTAAGATTCAGATACTCCACAAAGCCTATAATATATCGACCCATACCAGTAAGCTACTATCTCTTTTCCCCCACAAATTCTTTCATTGAATTAATTGGAAAAATAGGGCGACCGCCCTTAACCCACGTGTTCTGAAACAACCCCCCTCCTCGCTTCCCCCTGCGAGAAACATTTCGTTTAGAAAACCCGTCCTGGCGTTAAAATGGAATTGCAAGAATTTACAACCCAATGTAAAAGAAGTTTAACCATTTCTACCAAAGAAACGAGTCCCATACTTTTAAACTTACTTATACCATCCCAGCAATTGAATTCTTTCCCACTGACATTTCAAACGGTCATTTACCCACATGGCAGAACGAGCGAAACAAGATTTCGTCCTTACCCCAACAAAGGCTGTGAAAACGCCGACAACTTCTTCACGTCCAGTACAAGATTAATTCCCTGAAGCTTCCTTGGCTGGCTGGCATAGCCACCAAGGCAAGAAAAATGCGAAGACAAACTTCGCCCCAGACCACCTGTGGCCTCGGATCGCAGAGCTCATCGCCCACACGTCCTCCTTCATCGAGCGCGATGAACCTGTCTGCTTAAACCACGTCGCCCGGATCAAGAACCCTCTGTCGCGCGGTAGAGCACACCCAATCAGAGTGCTTAATTTTACTGACCTCCAGCCCGTGCCAGGTCAATAGGTAATCCCCTTACAAAACGCTCACCCTCCCAGCACGTGCCTAGCTGAGATTTTCCCGCTCAAGCTATAGCGAGACATAACCCTAACCATTATTTTGAAGAATACGGTGTCACCGTAGTTAATCACCCCCTGATCATTATCTCTAATCATACTATTGTCGCAATTCCGCGACAATTAAAAAAAAGAAGAAATGTAATCGGTAAAGTTATTTTTAAAAGTTTGATTTGTTTATTGATGTTCATGACAAATGCTGTTGTGTTTACCCTGACAAGTTCATTAAGAAAGTTGTTGTGATGTGCATTTTGATAATTTTACATTCTGACCATCTCAGCAGACATTAAACGACCTATCACATTTGTGCACCCTGATGACCTACTAACGTGTGCATGCACACATGGTACACACTTGAATCCATGAATAGACACATGCATGCTCCTGCGGTCTAACAAATGAACACACACACTCACTCACGCACACACACACACACTCACGCATGCACACACACACACACACACACAATCTCTCTCTCTCTCTCTCTCTCTCTCTCTCTCTCTCTCTCTCTCTCTCTCTCTCTCTCTCTCTCTCTCTCTCTGTGGGTTAGGGGTAAGAATTGACCCACCACGTCTCCCTATGCGAGTCGTAAGAGGGGAATATCTAGTAAGAGGCAAATATCTAGGGACACCGTGACTTGATTAGCATTTACTCTAAGCTGTTCTAGTGATTTTCGTGCTTAATGGCCTTACATAGCCTTCAAAGGCTGACAGGCCATTAAACACCATCCATCCATCCATTTCTCTCTCACACAATTATGCACACATGTATATGCACATGCACACACGCAAACACAAGCACACACACATACACAACCACACACACACACGTACACAAGCACACATACACAAGCACACATACACAGGCACACATACACACTTACCCAATCATGAACATGCTCTAAAAAACCCAGGCCAAATGATGTGGTCAGGCTGAGTGGTTTGAGCACTTCATTGCAGTGTTTGCAGCAAGTAGGTGCAGTGTTTGCAACAAGTAGGTGCAGTGTTTGCAGCAAGTAGGTGCAGTGTTTGCAGCAAGTAGGTGCAGTGTTTGCAGCAAGTAGGTGCAGTGTTTGCAGCAAGCAGTTTCAGTGTTTGCAGCAAGTAGGTGCAGTGTTTGCAGCAAGTAGGTGCAGTGTTTGCAGCAAGTAGGTGCAGTGTTTGCAGCAAGTAGGTGCAGTGTTTGCAGCAAATAGGTGCAGTGTTTGCAGCAAGTAGGTGCAGTGTTTGAAGCTGTATAGGAAGGTAGAGTTGCCTGTAGAGTTGCTTGTAGAGTTGCCTGTAGAGTTGTTGTTAGCGGCTGCCTCTTAAAGCCTTGTGTTAGTGTAAATGTGTTGTTGGAGGTGTTCTATCCTTTGGCTTCGTGTCTGTGTTGAATTTCTAAAACTAGTCTGCAGAGTTTTCAGGAATGCCTGGCTTTGTTGGTACAATGTTTTATTGTTTTGTTTACTTTTCACAGGCCTACAAACAGTTCAAGTTTCTGATTATAGAAAGACCTTTGGATGCTTCATTCAAGGTGAATATGCATATAACCTAACTCAAAATAGATTTTTGTTTCTACTTAACCGGTGAGTGGTAAGTTCAAATACAGGTGAGAACAGGATAAGAAGTGCGAAGGCAGACCCTAGATGTAATAAGTTGTTCCCGTTAGGTATGATCTTTTGGAAAACAGAGTTTATTCTTTTATTGCATTGCATTTTTTATATTACTGTCTCTTATATTCACTGTGCGTCTTTAGCAAGTTACTGATATGACTAATATGCAGTACCAGACGGTCCGGGGCCGTGGTTCAGTCCCTGCCCGGGATGATGACTGTTACTCCATCATTACGATCCATACACATCTGCGTCCCCTTAAAAATGGAGCATTAACAAGACCCCCTTTAATGAGTCCCTTTATTAGAATGATATGACTAAATATATTACATTTTGACAAAGGAATAATATGGGCAGTATTGAGGAATACATTTGAAATTTGAGCAGAAAGAAATATGACTGGTCACAGTTTCTATTGTGGATATTTGGAGGTGATTCATGGTTAAATGTGTGCTTGTTTAACCAATCTGACAAGCGCTGGTACAAGCTGTCTCTCCATGAGTGGTCAGGAAGCAACGGGCACTGCCGGGGGTGACGGAGATCCCAGCAGGACGTCAGTGCACTTTAAAGTCCTGCTCCTCTGCCTCTCATGGATGCAGGCGAAAGTCTGTGATTTGAGTATGCAAGATTCAGACGATGACCTAGTAAATTGGTCTCTTTCAGTGCAGGCATTCACTGACAGTGTGCATATTTTGCATGGATCCAATAAGAATATGATGTTGTGTCCATGATACTTTGCTAGTGGCTTTTGTAGGGGTGACAGTGCAGACACGATATAAACACAGGTGTTAAGGACAAAGGCAGGAACAGATAGATGTCTGTTGAAGTTCTTGACATCAACTTTGTGTCTTGCAGCTGAGAAACGCCAAGCCAGCTCCCTGTGAGGAAACAGCGCCCCTTCCTGTGACAGCTTCCTTCTTTGAGTGAGTCTGCACACTGCAGCACTTGTCTCTGGTCATGGTCCGTCCTACCTGTGTGTATGGTGTGTGGTGCCACTTGTGTGTATGGTGTGTGGTGCCACTTCTGTGTATGGTGTGTGGTGCCACTTCTGTGTATGGTGTGTGGTGCCACTTGTGTGTATGGTGCCACTTGTGTGTATGGTGTGTTGTGCCACTTGTGTGTATGGTGCCACTTGTGTGTGTGGTGCCACTTGTGTGTATGGTGCCACTTGTGTGTATGGTGCCACTTGTGTGTATAGGGTGTGGTGCCACTTGTGTGTATGGTGTGTGGTGCCACTTGTGTGTATGGTGCCACTTGTGTGTGTGGTGCCACTTGTGTGTATGGTGTGTGGTGCCACTTGTGTGTATGGTGTGTGGTGCCACTTGTGTGTATGGTGTGTGGTGCCACTTGTGTGTATGTGGTGCCACTTGTGTGTATGGTGTGTGGTGCCACTTGTGTGTATGGTGCCACTTGTGTGTATGGTGTGTGGTGCCACTTGTGTGTATGGTGCCACTTGTGTGTATGGTGTGTGGTGCCACTTGTGTGTATGGTGTGTGGTGCCACTTGTGTGTATGGTGCCACTTGTGTGTATGGTGTGTGCCACTTGTGTGTATGGTGCCACTTGTGTGTATGGTGCCACTTGTGTGTATGGTGCCACTTGTGTGTATGGTGTGTGGTGCCACTTGTGTGTATGGTGTGTGGTGCCACTTGTGTGTATGGTGGTGCCACTTGTGTGTATGGTGTGGTGCCACTTGTGTGTATGGTGTGTGGTGCCACTTGTGTGTATGGTGTGTGGTGCCACTTGTGTGTATGGTGTGTGGTGCCACTTGTGTGTATGGTGTGTGGTGCCACTTGTGTGTATGGTGTGTGGTGCCACTTGTGTGTATGGTGTGGTGCCACTTGTGTGTATGGTGTGGTGCCACTTGTGTGTATGGTGTGGTGCCACTTGTGTGTATGGTGTGTGGTGCCACTTGTGTGTATGGTGTGTGGTGCCACTTGTGTGTATGGTGCCACTTGTGTGTATGGTGCCACTTGTGTGTATGGTGCCACTTGTGTGTATGGTGCCACTTGTGTGTATGGTGCCACTTGTGTGTATGGTGCCACTTGTGTGTATGGTGCCACTTGTGTGTATGGTGCCACTTGTGTGTGTGGTGCCACTTGTGTGTGTGGTGCCACTTGTGTGTATGGTGCCACTTGTGTGTATGGTGTGTGGTGCCACTTGTGTGTATGGTGCCACTTGTGTGTATGGTGCCACTTGTGTGTATGGTGCCACTTGTGTGTATGGTGCCACTTGTGTGTATGGTGCCACTTGTGTGTATGGTGCCACTTGTGTGTGTGTGGTGCCACTTGTGTGTATGGTGCCACTTGTGTGTATGGTGTGTGGTGCCACTTGTGTGTATGGTGTGTGGTGCCACTTGTGTGTGTGGTGCCACTTGTGTGTATGGTGTGTGGTGCCACTTGTGTGTATGGTGTGTGGTGCCACTTGTGTGTGTGGTGCCACTTGTGTGTGTGGTGCCACTTGTGTGTATGGTGTGTGGTGCCACTTGTGTGTATGGTGTGTGGTGCCACTTGTGTGTATGGTGCCACTTGTGTGTATGGTGTGGTGCCACTTGTGTGTATGGTGTGTGTGCCACTTGTGTGTATGGTGTGTGGTGCCACTTGTGTGTATGGTGTGTGGTGCCACTTGTGTGTATGGTGTGTGGTGCCACTTGTGTGTATGGTGGTGCCACTTGTGTGTATGGTGTGTGGTGCCACTTGTGTGTATGGTGCCACTTGTGTGTTGGTGCCACTTGTGTGTTTGGTGCCACTTGTGTGTATGGTGTGTGGTGCCACTTGTGTGTATGGTGTGTGGTGCCACTTGTGTGTATGGTGCCACTTGTGTGTATGGTGGTGCCACTTGTGTGTATGGTGTGTGGTGCCACTTGTGTGTATGGTGCCACTTGTGTGTATGGTGCCACTTGTGTGTATGGTGCCACTTGTGTGTATGTGGTGCCACTTGTGTGTATGGTGCCACTTGTGTGTATGGTGTGTGGTGCCACTTGTGTGTATGGTGTGTGGTGCCACTTGTGTGTGTGGTGCCACTTGTGTGTGTGGTGCCACTTGTGTGTATGGTGTGGTGCCACTTGTGTGTGTGGTGCCACTTGTGTGTATGGTGCCACTTGTGTGTATGGTGCCACTTGTGTGTATGGTGCCACTTGTGTGTGTGGTGCCACTTGTGTGTGTGGTGCCACTTGTGTGTATGGTGTGTGGTGCCACTTGTGTGTATGGTGCCACTTGTGTGTGTGGTGCCACTTGTGTGTATGGTGCCACTTGTGTGTATGGTGCCACTTGTGTGTGCCACTTGTGTGTGTGGTGCCACTTGTGTGTATGGTGCCACTTGTGTGTATGGTGCCACTTGTGTGTATGGTGCCACTTGTGTGTGTGGTGTGTGGTGCCACTTGTGTGTATGGTGCCACTTGTGTGTATGGTGCCACTTGTGTGTATGGTGCCACTTGTGTGTATGGTGTGTGGTGCCACTTGTGTGTGTGGTGCCACTTGTGTGTATGGTGCCACTTGTGTGTATGGTGTGTGGTGCCACTTGTGTGTATGGTGAGTGGTGCCACTTGTGTGTATGGTGTGTGGTGCCACTTGTGTGTATGGTGTGTGGTGCCACTTGTGTGTGTGGTGCCACTTGTGTGTATGGTGTGGTGCCACTTGTGTGTATGGTGTGGTGCCACTTGTGTGTATGGTGCCACTTGTGTGTATGGTGCCACTTGTGTGTATGGTGCCACTTGTGTGTATGGTGCCACTTGTGTGTATGGTGTGTGGTGCCACTTGTGTGTATGGTGTGTGGTGCCACTTGTGTGTATGGTGCCACTTGTGTGTATGGTGCCACTTGTGTGTATGGTGCCACTTGTGTGTGTGGTGCCACTTGTGTGTATGGTGCCACTTGTGTGTATGGTGCCACTTGTGTGTATGGTGCCACTTGTGTGTGTGGTGCCACTTGTGTGTATGGTGCCACTTGTGTGTATGGTGTGTGGTGCCACTTGTGTGTATGGTGTGTGGTGCCACTTGTGTGTATGGTGCCACTTGTGTGTATGGTGCCACTTGTGTGTATGGTGTGTGGTGCCACTTGTGTGTATGGTGTGTGGTGCCACTTGTGTGTGTGGTGCCACTTGTGTGTATGGTGTGTTGTGCCACTTGTGTGTATGGTGTGTGGTGCCACTTGTGTGTATGGTGCCACTTGTGTGTATGGTGCCACTTGTGTGTATGGTGCCACTTGTGTGTATGGTGCCACTTGTGTGTGTGGTGTGTTGTGCCACTTGTGTGTATGGTGTGTGGTGCCACTTGTGTGTATGGTGCCACTTGTGTGTATGGTGCCACTTGTGTGTATGGTGCCACTTGTGTGTGTGGTGCCCCTTGTGTGTATGGTGCCACTTGTGTGTATGGTGCCACTTGTGTGTATGGTGCCACTTGTGTGTATGGTGCCACTTGTGTGTGTGGTGCCACTTGTGTGTGTGGTGCCACTTGTGTGTATGGTGTGTTGTGCCACTTGTGTGTGTGGTGCCACTTGTGTGTGTGGTGCCACTTGTGTGTATGGTGCCACTTGTGTGTATGGTGCCACTTGTGTGTATGGTGCCACTTGTGTGTGTGGTGCCACTTGTGTGAATGGTGCCACTTCTGTGTATTGTGTGTGGTGCCACTTGTGTGTATGGTGTGTGGTGCCACTTGTGTGTATGGTGCCACTTGTGTGTATGGTGTGTGGTGCCACTTGTGTGTATGGTGCCACTTGTGTGTATGGTGTGTGGTGCCACTTGTGTGTATGGTGTATGGTGCCACTTGTGTGTATGGTGTGTGGTGCCACTTGTGTGTATGGTGTATGGTGCCACTTGTGTGTATGGTGTGTTGTGCCACTTGTGTTTATGGCATATGGTGCCACTTGTGTGTATGGTGTATGGTGCCACTTGTGTGTATGGTGTGTGGTGCCACCTGTGTGTATGGGGTGTTGTGCCACTTGTGTGAATGGTGTGTGGTGCCACTTGTGTGTATGGTGTGTGGTGCCACTTGTGTGTATGGGTGTGTGGTGCCACTTGTGTGTATGGTGTGTGGTGCCACTTGTGTGTATGGTGTGTGGTGCCACTTGTGTGTATGGTGTGTGGTGCCACTTGTGTGTATGGTGTGTGGTGCCACTTGTGTGTATGGTGTGTGGTGCCACTTGTGTGTATGGTGCCACTTGTGTGTATGGTGCCACTTGTGTGTGTGGTGCCACTTGTGTGTATGGTGCCACTTGTGTGTATGGTGTGTGGTGCCACTTGTGTGTATGGTGTGTGGTGCCACTTGTGTGTATGGTGCCACTTGTGTGTATGGTGTGTGGTGCCACTTGTGTGTATGGTGTGTGGTGCCACTTGTGTGTGTGGTGCCACTTGTGTGTATGGTGTGTTGTGCCACTTGTGTGTATGGTGTGTGGTGCCACTTGTGTGTATGGTGTGTTGTGCCACTTGTGTGTATGGTGTGTGGTGCCACTTGTGTGTGTGGTGCCACTTGTGTGTGTGGTGTGTTGTGCCACTTGTGTGTATGGTGTGTGGTGCCACTTGTGTGTATGGTGTGTGGTGCCACTTGTGTGTATGGTGTGTGGTGCCACTTGTGTGTATGGTGTGTGGTGCCACTTGTGTGTGTGGTGCCACTTGTGTGTGTGGTGCCACTTGTGTGTATGGTGTGTGGTGCCACCTGTGTGTATGGTGTGTGGTGCCACTTGATTCTGCTAGAGTGGGTGATCCTGCTGGAATCAATGGTTCTGCTGGAATGGATGGTTCTGCTAGAATGGTTGGTTCTGCTAGAGTGGACGATCCTGCTAGAGTTGATCATTTCTGCTAGAGTGGTTCTGCTAGAGTGGATGTTCTGCTAGAGTGGATGTTCTGCTAGAGTGGTTGGTTCTGCTAGAGTGGATGTTCTGCTAGAGTGGTTGGTTCTGCTAGAGTGGAAAATCCTGCTAGAGTGAATAGTCCAGTGCTAGAATGTTTGGTTCTGCTTGAATGGTTGGTTCTGCTAGAGTGAATAGCCCTGCTAGAGTGTTTGGTTCTGCTAGAATGGTTGATTCTGCTAGAGTGGATGGTTCTGCTAGAGTGGTTGGTTCTGCTAGAGTTGATGGATCTGCTAGAGTGGTTGGTTCTGCTAGAGTTGATGTTCTGCTAGAGTGGATGGTTCTGCTAGAGTGGATGGTTCTGCTAGAGTGGATGGTTCTGCTAGAGTGGATGGTTCTGCTAGAGTTTATGGATCTGCTAGAGTGGTTGGTTCTGCTAGAGTTGATGGTTCTGCTAGAGTGGTTGGTTCTGCTAGAGTGGTTGGTTCTGCTAGAGACTGGATGGTTCTGCTAGAGTGATTGGCAAGACTGTAAGCCTGTCTGTGGTTGCCAATTGTCTGAACATTGCTTTAATCTAAATTTTTCTCTCTCCACCCTTAATTCCTTTATCTCTTGTTCTTCCCCTGAAATGGATATGCTGTTTGAAAAAAGGCTGTCAAATCATCCTAATCTGGGTCAGATGCCCATTCTTCAAATCGTTACCTTGTTTAAAAAGAAAAGGTTTTCATGGATGTAGCTCATCCCTGGTCCATATATATTGCTGGGCACACATCCCCTGTTTCATTTTGAAAAAAAACACCAAGTCAACATGTGCCTGAAAATTGTGTAGCTGTAGCAAATGTTTCCTTGAAATAGTACATGTGTGAATTGATCAAGACTGGAAGTGTTCACTTCATCAGGTGATGATTTGGCCATGTTTCAGGTGCAGAGAGTACTTGAAGTCCAGTAGACTTTGCGAGCAGGTAAGATCTCGCCTGGTCACTTAGGTCTGTTCTTGACGGAGGCCAGTAACTCTTGCATGAGTTAAAACACAAACAAACAAACCTAAAAACCTCTTATCTGATTTCAGCAGAAAATAGTGTTGTGTGTGCATTAACGACTCATTTGTACCAGTACATGTATTGACTTTTGGGGATAACCTTCACCTGCAGTGAATTGACCAAGTAGCCATTGTGCATGTATGTAATACTTAGTGATTTGTCAATCTCTAAAACTTTGCAGTCATGACTTCAAGGGATAACTTCCACCTACAGTGAATTGACCAAGTAGCCATTGTGCATGTAAGTAATACTTAGTGATTTCTCAATCTCTAAAACTTTGCAGTCATGACTTCAAGGGATAACCTCCGCCTGCAGTGAATTGACCAAGTAGCCATTGTACATGTATGTAATACTTAGTGATTTCTCAATCTCTAAAACTTTGCAGTCATGACTTCAAGGGATAACTTCCACCTACAGTGAATTGACCAAGTAGCCACTGTACATGTATGTAATACTTAGTGATTTGTCAATCTCTAAAACTTTGCAGTCATGACTTCAAGGGATAACTTCCACCTACAGTGAATTGACCAAATAGCCATTCTAAGCAAATTAAGTGAATTTGTTGATCACTGGACAATTGCAAAAAGTGTCAAAGAGATGAAAATTAGAATTATTACTGCAAAGGAGACATTTACACTGTGTCTTTTGTATCCCAGTACTTTATTTCTGAAAAACTAAAGTATCTGGTATACAGTGAAATACATATTAGTAAGCCACATATTGGAGAAAACTGCAAGACAAAAATGTGGGTTTTCCCTTAATTTAATCAAGGCAGGGTGAGGTAAAGACTGCTGCTGATTTTCTCTGTTAGCGCTGGACATGAGTAGGAAAGATGTATGTAGTGAGTGGTGGAGGTGTGTAGAAAATGTGTGGGCAGTGAGTGGTGGACGTGTGTAGGAAATGTGAGGGCAGTGAGTGGTGGAGATGTGTAGGAAAGGTGTGGGTAGTGAGTGGTGCAGGTGTGTAGGAAATGTGTGGGCAGTGAGTGGTGGATGTGTGTAGGAAATGTGAGGGCAGTGAGTGGTGGAGGTGTGTAGGAAAGGTGTGGGTAGTGAGTGGTGGAGGTGTGTAGGAAAGGTGTGTGCAGTGAGTGGTGGAGGTGTGTACAAAAGGTGTGTGCAGTGAGTGGTGGAGGTGTGTAGGAAAGGTGTGGGCAGTGAGTGGTGGATGTGTGTAGGAAAGGTGTGGGCAGTGAGTGGTGGAGGTGTGTAGGAAAGGTGTGTGCAGTGAGTGGTGGAGGTGTGTACAAAAGGTGTGTGCAGTGAGTGGTGGAGGTGTGTAGGAAAGGTGTGGGCAGTGAGTGGTGGATGTGTGTAGGAAACATGTGTGCAGTGAGTGGTGGAGGTGTGTAGGAAATGTGAGAGCAGTGAGTGGTAGAGGTGTGTAGGAAAGGTGTGGGCACTGAGTGGTTTAGGTGTGTAGCAAAGGTGTGGGCAGTGAGTGGTGGAGGTGTGTAGGAAAGGTGTGTGCAGTGAGTGGTGGAGGTGTGTAGGAAAGGTGTGGGCAGTGAGTG
>JAWQFJ010021745.1:0-5000 GCA_034096865.1 Theodoxus fluviatilis
CTCTCTCCTCTCCTATCTCCCTCTCTCTCTGTCTCTCTCTCTCTCTCCCTCCCCTCTGCTCCCTCAATATTCCTCCCATTGTTTCGTTACTTTACAGCAATAGGAAATGATGTAATGCATTGCGTACAATCTCCAAAAGCGTTAATCCTTATATAGTAATAGATTAAAGACGGTGGCTTCAAGAGGTGGACGGCAGTGCATTCTCGTCCAGCAGAAGGTGCCTATTTAAGGGTAGTTTTCGAAGAAGAAAAGGTCAATAATTTTCATAGGTTAAGAGGAAGTTTGTAATACAGTTTCGCTGCTCTGTAAGTGAAACTTTTTTTTGGGCAGAGACTACAACAGGAGGCCGGGGGTAGTTTTTATTGTACGATCTCAAGTTGGTGTTTTTGGAAAAATTTAAAGGCCTTCGCAGAAATCTAGCGGCATGGCAATGCAAATTTTAAACAGGGGGACATGAGACTGAACGGGTTGCAGTGGTCTTAATCAAGAAACTGTGTCAAATAAATATATGTAATGTACTGTTCGGTTGTGACTGTTATTTTTGATGAATTTTCTTTCACCATTTATGAATGTTTTCGAGTGTGTGTGTGTGTATGTGTGTGTGTGTGTGTGTGTGTGTGTGTGTGTGTGTGTGTGTGTGTGTGTGTGTGTGTGTGTGTGTGTGTGTGTGTGTGTGTGTGAGTGTCTGTGTCTGTGTCTGTCTGTCTGTCTGTGTGTGTGTGTGTGTGTGTGTGTGTGTGTGTGAGAGAGAGAGAGAGAGAGAGAGAGAGAGAGAGAGAGAGAGAGTAAATGCGTGCGTGCGTGCACGCATGTGTGTGTGTCTTTGTATATGTGTGTGTGTGCGCGCGCGCGTGCGTGCGTGTATGTGTGTGTACACATTGCTTTTGTATGGATCGACAGTGCCTCTTCTTTGTATATAGAGGAAAGCATTTTTCCTGCCTGTTTACGAGCACACACTTTCAACACCCTGGGGCAGTTTGCCTCAGTCTTGCTCCTCATCTTCAGGTCCATCACAGAGATGGCGAGACCCCGCGTTCCATCTACTCCATCAAGGAACCATTTGGCCAGAGGGAACTTGGGCACCAGCTCACAGAGGAAGCTTTCGTCTGCTTTTATCGGGCAACACTCTCCCCATCCCATCTATCACAACTTTCCCCACCTCCAGCTTTTTGGGCCCCTCGTAGATAGACAATTCTTTTCATTCCCTCGTCTCCTTCCATTCAGCCCGCAAATCTTTCCAGGCGCCCTTTCCACCGACCAGCCGTCGGTCTGGGAGCGATCCTCGACTGCACACGCTTTGGGCTTCCTTCCTCTTTGGAGTCCGCGATGCACTTCTGGGCACAGTTCTTGTCGCCAAGTCGCGGGCTTTTCCACTTTTCTTGCCTGGGTGGTGGCGTGGCTCTCCCGCCTCTATCGACTCCGCCTGCTGGAGCTGGGGAGGCGAGACGCTGGTCGATAGCGGAGTTCTCCTTGCCCCCTCTGGCCAGCCCCATGACCACGCAGCGTGCAGAGACTACAATGCTTGCCCATTAGTTCCCCTCCAGCCCACGGCGTCCTCTCGTAACGCCCGGTGCACGGCAAGGTCCCGACCCTGGCTCTACACGAGCGCGCACAGAAAAGAAGCGAGGCAGAAGGAGAAAAAAGGAAGAAGGCGTGTAAAAACAGGCCATGGAGGCGCAAGAGACGTTAAAGTTTAAGGTTGTCGGGAAGTTTTGAAAGTGCGTTTAATGTTCTTGTTGAACAGATGAGCTTCGGGGGAGGGGGGGGGGTGTGTGTGTGGGGAAGGGTGGAAAAAGTAAACCAGGGCCTGTATTCACAACGGCGATTTATCGGCGATTTATTTTAACTCTGATTTATCTCTAAACTCAGACGATTCCAACTGCCTGTTCCGCTCTCCCTTGGCTGGAAACCAGTATATATAGCAAAGCGCAACCTAGGATCCTCTGACGAGCGTACCTTATCTAACCGATCAAGATAACGCGGGGCTAGGGGATAAATCGAGTGTTAAAAAGATAAATCGCCGTTGTGAATACGGGCCCAGATCCTTACGGTAGAATGTTGGGGTTTGGTAGGTGTGAGGTCGGGGATACGGATGGTTACAACGATGCAGATATGCAAAGGTGAGAGAAAGAACCTTAAACCTCTTACGATTTAAAATATACTCGTACGTGGTTGTCACTGCGATGAAGAAGGCAAATTGAGGAAATATGCACTTTATGCAGGTCTTGTTCTTCCTCTTCATGAAGTGAAATTATTGTCTGAAACATTCGATATGTTTCAGTTTTATGAAAGAAAACATTCTATGAGCCATACTGTTTGTGCCCATCAGAAAACTGTACAAAATTTCCTGATTTAATAAATTCTTAATTGCATCTTTTCGGCCATAAACGTCGATGTAAAGATGATTTTGTGCATTTCCCTTCTGAGAGGAGGAAAGACACTGTGTTACTTGGGGTTGAAGTAGAATGAAAATTGTATGTACTTTGTGGTGACACAGTTGGGTTGAAAAGCACCAGACTGGGTGTCCGACCGGACTTGTGACTGTACATGAGAAACATGGCTAAAGAACGAAAAACATTGTCAACGCACTGAGTCACATTTACATTTTCCCGCTTTTTACATCTGTTAAAAAATCTAATAAGTCCTCCATGAACACGCCATTTTTCTTAAATACGCATGAATAGATCAATAATGTTGTGGATGAAATATCTCATTTTATCATTATCCGTACTGTGGCCTTGTATTCTCGAGCATGGTCACAACTATGTACCTCACCAGCCGGTATTCTCGAGCATGGTCACAACTATGTACCTCACCAGCCGGTATTCTCAAGCATGGTCACAACTATGTATCTCACCAGCCGGTATTCTCAAGCATGGTCACAACTATGTACCTCACCAGCCGGCATTCTCAAGCATGGTCACAACTATGTACCTCACCAGCCGGTATTCTCAAGCATGGTCACAACTATGTACCTCACCAGCCTGCATTCTCAAGCATGGTCACAACTATGTACCTCACCAGCCTGCATTCTCAAGCATGGTCACAACTATGTACCTCACCAGCCGGTATTCTCAAGCATGGTCACAACTATGTACCTCACCAGCCTGCATTCTCAAGCATGGTCACAACTATGTACCTCACCAGCCGGCATTCTCAAGCATGGTCACAACTATGTACCTCACCAGCCGGTATTCTCAAGCATGGTCACAACTATGTACCTCACCAGCCGGCATTCTCAAGCTGACTGCTGTGTTGAATAGTTTCTAAAAATTTCAAGTGTGTTAGTATATTCACTGATGTCCTAGGTGTGCTAGGTTTTCGAGTCGCGAGTTCATGGCCCGAAATAAAGACATTAGATATTTACTTTCAGGCTGAAATGCTCTACAATGTTATCACACGCATCATCGACCCATCGTAGAGAGACATGAACAAAATGCATTCAGTGCCGAACTAAACGTACATTTACAAAACTGGTTTCCAGAATCATTCACGACTGCATAGTTAAGACTTGAGGAGATTGCTCTATGAAACTGTTACTGGATTTCAGACCGATGCACGAATGCACATTTGGAACAAAAGGATACAGTTTCAAGCATTGTTGTTGTGCAGAACATTAAAAAATAATTTTACCTAATCAGAAAGCTCCGTACTGACCGGTGCATGTGCAGAGTTGCCAGACGACAGATTCTCGGGGAAAGGAAGAAAGGAAACAAAGTCTTGAACAGTACGGTCTGCCCACTTGCAGGCCTTCTTGTGATCGACCCGTGTGCACTTAGCAGTGAGAGGGCGATCGCTTCCAGATACAGCAGGCAGTCTGGTAAAACAATAGCTTCATCAGCGGATTCCCGACCGTGACGTTTGTTGGAGCACAGCTAATTGATTTTGACCCACTGACACAAGTGTAGGACCACTGGAGCGAAGCGCAATGTTTTAGCTGCCCGACTTCAGAACAGTCGAATCTGCAGTATGGCACAATACTTCGCCATTGTTCGACTTGTTTTGTTTTGCAGCCTTGTTCTTCAGGGACCGGTTGCCACTTCTTCCTGTTTCATTTTCTCGAGTCCCGCAAGAATGTAAGTCGGAACGATGACGCTTGATTGTCCCGAATGCCAGCTGAGGATGTTGGCCTCTTGCATTGCTTCCGTCCCGCGACCATGCTCCCGCATGCCCAGGAAAAGAGGAGGGCTTCCCAACAACAGAGCAGTTACAATTACGGGAAATTATTCACCAATACATGCTCCGACTTTCACAAAAGGCAGCTGTGTCTCTGTTTGCTGCAAAGTTGATCACGTTGTTCCCGGTAAGAGGCATGCTGTTGTCCTGCAGCGGCCCGGCCAATTACCAAGGCGCAGAAGTGCGGACGTAAATGGGCCACTTGACTCAGTGACGCAAGTTGTATTCTCTATCTGCGCCATTGGAGATTCCCACACAAACTTGTGCCGCATTCAGTCGCCTGCACACACGCGTATTCATCGTTGACCAATTGTCTTCTTGCTGAGTTCATGGATATAAGATGCTGGTGGGTATTGTTTGAAGAAAACAAAGCAAAACACGAATGCTTCATGGAACCATGGACATTGTTCAGGACCTGTTTGCGCTCGTACCTTCAAGGCATTTATGGTAGGCGTCCGTCACTGCAGTATAAATAGAGTTGTGCGGCCTGTCAACCTTTTTAGGCTATGCAAAGCCGTCGAGCACGAAAACCCCCGGAATAGTTCAGAGTAAGTGCAAATCAAGTCAAGATATCCCCATCTATGTTCATGATATATTGATAGTTGATATGTCTTCATAGCGCCAAATTCAGAACACTACTCAATGATTTTTTTGCCTCTGACAAATCGCGTAGAGAGACGCGGTAGGTCTAATCTGACCCCAAACCCACAGGGAGTCCGTCAGTCCATGAGCTTCATGGATTCGTGCAGTTGGATGCCAGACCCGACCAGTCGACTAGGGAGTGAATGCTGAAACGGCAGTCCAAGCCGCAGCGTCTGCACCTG
>JAWQFJ010021745.1:15000-27500 GCA_034096865.1 Theodoxus fluviatilis
ACACGTCAGCGCAACATTTCGACTGAAGAATCCTCTTCGGGCACAACACAAACAGGTGACGGGAAAGGAACGAAGAAAGAAAACCGGGAGGAGGCGCTAGTGTAGTGTGTTGAACATACAGAGCCGAAGCCCTGCGTGGGACAGACAGGAAAAAATGTAAGACCTTAGACGGGGACTGAACCCTCGACCTTTCGGTTAGCGCCCGAAATGCTCTGGTCGGGAAAGGAACGAAGAAGGAAAGCCGAAAAGGAGGCGCTAGTGTGGTGAGTAAAATCATCATGCACGTAAGGTAGGAACTGTTTTTCAGGTCTCTCTTTTATTCGCCCTTTTTCCCTGAATGCACGCAGGGCGTCAAAGGCACTATATTGCAGTTTTGTGTGCGTGTGTGTTTTTTTTTCTTCATTCATATGTTCATTGTTATACAGTCAGGGGGTTTGAGCTTGCGAACATCATTACAGTACTGAAGCAAACTGAAATCTATTTCACACGTGTTAAACTCAAATTAATCACGGCGAAATTTGCAGCTGATGCTGTAGTGACACATCAAATCAAGGAGCTCACCAACCTGCTCGTTTCTCAGCAATATATTTTCGTCGAGTAAAAGGCTTAATCCATGCTGATCACAGTAGACAACATAATGGTGGAAATGGCGTCATACTGAACTACACTGATCAGTCGGAAGGAATAGGTCAGGTATTGCCCGACCTCATGCATATTAATTTTTTCAAATAATTTAATTCATGTACGGAAAGAAAGAAAGAAAGAAAGAAAGGGACAGGGAAAAAAGGCAAGATACAAATTGCAGTCTTCATAATCATGAACATCATCAGCATCAGCAGCAGCATCAGGAGCAGCAGCAGAAGCAGCAGCATCAGCAGCATCATCAGCATCATGTAATGTACTGCAGTTGATCACCGAGTCTGCCAAACAATATCCTTGCCATGTATTTGTGATGGGTCATTTCATGGATGCACCGGGTTTCTATTCAAACTCAACAAAGCATCGCATGATTATTTTCATGTCATCACTGAAAGGTTGGTTGTCTCTGTATCAAACTCCCAAATCTTCCCATTTAGGGGGGGGGGGGGGGGGGGGGATAAGGAGGACCTATAGGGTGTAAATGCGGAACATGATTTGCAACATATCTTATTAAACCATCCAGCCTTTGTGTCCCGTGTGCCCACCCACCCCACCGCCTCCGCCATCCATCCCTTCAACCCCCATGCAGCGTCTAAAAACCGGCGACATTTACCAGGTTCAGTCCCTCAGCTTCTGCTCTAGTGACTTCACATCCAGTCGCGGATGCTTCAGGGGAGACAATGAAGTCATATACGGGGACTTACAATCGACTCGCGTTCTCGACATGCAGTCGGAGCAATCCGGAGATGCTTTCCCCGTCTCACGGTAACTACTTCCGGTTTCTAGCCAGCTGAACCAATGGGAGACGCGGCCCCGTGTCGTGCGTCAGAAACGAAATGCCGATCGCCCACCGGACGAAACGCGTGCAGTTACACGGATATGGAAATTGTGAGCCCCGTACATCTAATGGACTCGACTTCCAGGGGGGACAAATGACAGGAAGCGTAAACAGCGCCCTGTAGCTACAGAGCTAGGATTCGGCAGGAAAAGAGGAGCCGCTATCTATGTACACTCAATTACCCAACAGCCAAGCCAACCGAAACCTAAGAAGAGCTAATGCGTCGTCACCAATCTTGCTGGAGGCACAGTCGATGTACTTTAATCTCCAAATGAGCTGGCTGAACAAGAGATGCTTTGGACGATATATCTGCGCGTGTTTTGCATGCAATACTTTGATGTCTGTCGCCGTCAGGTCTTCCGTGGCCTGGATATAGGTGTTGGTGATGTAGTGCTCTGACGTAACGACCGACATACTCGTACAGACAGTTAAGGCAAAGAGACAATCACAGGTGGACTTGTAGTCCGAAAGCTTGTGCGACTTGATGCTCAGATTAAGGTATCCATTAGAAGATGATAGTTTCTTTACCATTCTTAATAGTTATGTCGGGCTCGGTCCATTTAGAAATGAGAGCAATGATTTAAATAGAGAGCAAAATGTTGTCAAGGGTCACCAAATTAGAGAAGTCTTCTGAGAATATAATTATACTACAATTTGACTGCACGAGTAGTGTCACATTGGTATCATTTTAATCCAATATCGCGTGGCTTGCTTGCTTCTCCTTTGTTTGTTTTGGCCTTTAAACATTAGGAAATTTCTCATGATGTGTTAGGAATGATACATAGATGAACAAATGCAAGTAAACTACATTATTAACTGTAAAAGATAGCAATTTGATAATGCTGTGCTTCAAAGCCATAACTGATTGAAAGAAATGTGTTTATATGCATCTTTGATAACTTCTGATTCATTCTTTTTGCAATAAGAACAGAGTGCACAAGCTTATGTTTATAATACAAAGCATTTTGGTGTTCATATTGTGGGTGGAGGAAAATCCAATCCAATTATTATCAGCCAATTTCAAACAATGACTTTCAAATCATCCATTTCTTTTTTCTTCCTACCACCATCTCTATCCTCTCTCTCTCTTCTCCTTCTCACCCCTCACCCTCCTCACCCCTCCCTCACCCTCCTCACCCCTCCTTCCCCCTCCTACCACCACCCCTCTTTCCACCCCACTTCCCACTTTTATCATTTTCTCTGTCCATCCGTCTCCTCTCCATCCATCCATCCCTATCCTCCACCCTCCCATTTTCTTTTCATCCCGGGAGAAAAGACAAGACACGCTCCCCGCTGAAAGGAGGGCAAAAAGTCAGACCCAGGCTTACAATTAACTCCAATCGGAAGACGGGAGCCCGCTAGCAGTAATTAGCTCCGAATTTCACAGCCCGCCACGATCTCTAATGGAGTCGATTCATAAATGGCCAAACACCCGAAAACAGAGCGCGACGTGGACAGCGAGGGGCTCAAGAACAAGGGAGAATGGCAATGAGGAAGAGGGGGGGGGGGGGGGGTGAAGGGGGGAAGAGGAGGAAAGGAAAAGGGATGGAGGTGGGGGTGGGAAGACAGACGTCCCAGGGAGGAAATGAGGCCCCCTCCCACAGAGGGTGAGGATGCGCTCGTTTTAATATCCCCCTCACTGGGGCCAGGACTTGGGCTGGGCGCGCACCTCACAAGAGACCTGACTCATCCCCCAAGGACCGGGGCCGTGGAGTTTGACAACGATGAGGAAAGGAGTACGGCTAATTTGGCGGGAAACGCTAAAGTCTCTCGCCAATGGAATTTTCCGTAACTCTGCCCTGTCGATGAGATTTGACCAATCGCCGAATGATATCGACCAGAACGGGCCATATCCTGATTCCATGACAGGGAGGGACTTGCAGTGGGATCCGCTCGATGCTTCCCTCAGCGAGTGGATCAAAATTTGTCCAAATGTTTTACTGCATGAATAGAGAAGATCAATGGTGACATTGTCTTTCAAGAGCGTAAAACCGAGGTAACAGACACAAAGAGGTTACTGGATATTATCAATGTGATATCGCCATCTATGCATTACTGCACAAATGTGCAGGCAGCATGCACTGTAAAGATTTTTTAGATGGTGAGTGTCTTAGTGTGGCACATGTAGGTTTCATTCCCTGCCGATGGTAAACGTTACAGTCCAAACACGTACGTTTCAATGCCGGTGTCTCTTTAATTTCTTCGTGGATGTTTTCTTTTATTTTCTTCTCCACTTGAATTATGTGTGCCCTGTGTGCTGGGAATATGAAATGGCACACAGTAGCTCTCTGCACTGTTCGCAAAAGACTACTAATCTCTCACAGCACTGCCCACCGCTCACATCGCCAGCCAATCGCCGCGCGTGTACTTGTCGTCATCTCTCGCAGTTTCCACGTGGCAGCATTTTTCTTAGACAAGCGGACTCGAGTGGAGAAAGACATGTATATCGTGCTTATGCTCCAGGGAAAAAACATCGCTATGGTCAAAGCGTGTGCTTGGGGTGAGTGTAGGTCGTACCCATTCTGTGAACCCGAGTCACGTGACTCTGGCACAGTTCGCAATGAATGCGTAATAGACTTGACACTTCCCATTAGAGCATTGCGCCAAAAATAGTCCGTTTTGATACTATTTTTTTCTCCACTTTTTACAGAAATCATTCAGATGTCAAAACTTGTTTCCATTTCAACACAAACATTTTATCTTATCGAATAAACGCTTTTATTGCCTAAACAAGAGTAAGTTTAGAGTTTTGTGCGAAATAGTCTTAGAACTACTTTAACGGCGTATGTCAAGGAGCAGATCGATTATCCCACAAGCCTCTCGTGTGACCTCCATTTGCATATATCGGACGAAAACCTTCCATCACGTGATGTCAACTGGGCTAGAGACACTTTTGTCGGTAGGCGAAGTCTCTAGTGAACTAGAATGGGTCGTACAGTCAGTAATTGTCGTAGGACAGAATATGACCTGCTTTCAGCAATTTTCAAAACCTCATTATATCCGTTTGTCTGATAATCGGCTGTGGGTGGAGCGATGCAAGAGTTTACGTTTACATCTATATTGAAATGCGCGCTCAGAATGAGCTCAACATGGCAGCGCCTAGTACTTATAAACGTACTTATGACGTGACATGTTTTGATGAAACTAAAACTGGGGGTGCAACATATTGTCTTGATTATATTTTCTGCTGGAGGTGTCAAGTATTTTTCCAAATTTGTATCGAGAGAAGAGCACGGTCGCTAATTTTTACTCGTATTTTAGATTGTCGCACTTCATCATTCCATCGTACCTGTGTCCCTAGTCCAGGGGGCCGTGTGCATGAGGAGACTTAAGTCAGACATAAGATTGAGATCGCTTGCTCAGCTCAACGAATCTCTAAGTCGTATGCATGGAGCGGCTCAACTGCGCCATTAGAATTTGATGCAGCCAGTGCAGAGTTCGCTATCATGATTTGAGTCACCTTAAGAAAAGTTGAGGCTGGGTGGCACGTGGATTAACTTTGAGCACGGTTTTGTTGACAGTGCAGTTGAGCCGCTCCATGCTCACGACTTAGAGATTCGTTGAGCTGATCAAGTGATCTCAATCTTAAGTTTGACTTACGTCTCTTCATGCATACGGCGCCAGAAGCTTAACTTGTTCTTCAGAGATCCCTAAGAAATCTGTAGAGCTCTAATTCGTCCTACAGGTAGGGTGGTTGTGATGCGTACAAAAATCTACTTTTTGTCAACTACAGCTCACAGCTGCCGCCGTCGTCCTTGCGAGTGCGTGCCATTCGTGTCATGTCATCGCAGCAGCAGCGTCGTCGTCATCGTCGTCGTCGTCGTCATTGTCAGTTATGTGGCCGAGTGGTTAGCGCGCTTGATCTGTGGTCGCTTGCGGCTAGTAGGTGCGGCTTTCGATGCTGCGCTGATTCAGGGTTGCATCCTCGATCAAGATGTTTCACTCATAGTTTCTCCCCACTCAGGAGTAAAGAGGGTACCTGTGAGGGCTGAGCTGGATAAATGGGGGGAAATTACGTTGGCGCTTTCATCCACAGCCTGGTTTGATGCATTCCATGGAGCTCAGATGCAGTTTGAGCACCCATCGATGGTGAAAAGTCGTAACATAAAGAAATTCGCTTTATATTTTACCTTTTACCTTTTTTATCATCATCATCATCATCATCATCATCATCATCATAATAATAATAATCATCATCATAATAATAATCATCATCATCATCATCATCATCATCATCATCATCATGATTAATTCTGTTGTCACAATAGCGTACGCCAAACCACTATTGTTGGTTTATGATGCATTTCCTTCCACGCCAACGAAACCCTCCACCTCCATTGCTCGGACTACAAACGAGACTCATGGGGAACCAGAGGAGCATTTTCATAAGGGGAAATGGGGAAGTTGGAGGAGGAAGCGAGGAAGGAGGTTCGGAACTCTGCAACGGATGGCTCGGTCGTTGGCAAGGGGGTTCAGACACGAGGGTACGACGACTTGAAGGGGAAAACTGGCGAAGAGAGGAGTTGGGGACTTTGGTAGCGGAGAAAAAGAAAGGGGGAAGGGGGGTCATGCAGGGGGTTGCATATGGAAGGAAAAAAAAGGGGGAGGGTGGAAAAAGGGGGTTGCGAATTGCGCCCCCTCCGCCCCACAAAGAGTGCCTGGTCACAGCTCAGCGCGCAGTGATCCAGCAGTGATCCCGATCACTCCCACACCGGAAGTAGCTCCGCCGCGGGCAAAGAGCGCGCAGGGGCTGCCGGGACCGGTCGATGCGCGCGCAGCCTTTCTAACAGCAAAATATTTGTCAACTCCGTGACAGGCTAATCGCAGCCACTAACGATCGGAACGGGCCAGCCAATGAAATGGACGAAATTCGAGACTTCAGACCGGAAGTTGGGGAACCACGTGACCAGGCTGGATGCGGTTCTGGCATTAGGGCCGGGGGCCGGGACTGCGGGTTTATTGCCCCACTGCACGGAGGCTCCGAAGTAAACGAATACGAATGTGCACTTGAGCTGACACTTGATTTCCGAGCGTGAATTGTGGAGAGCCCGCGCCAAGGTGTAAATCATAGCACCACGAGACACTGCCCGTCTGTATTCCTCCTTCTCTCCCTAATTTCCCCCTTCGCAGCGTTTTTTCGTCCCGTGACAACACCGACCCCCTTTCTCATCCTTTCTATACTTCATTTCTTCTTCCGAGTCTCCCAGTCCTCAAGGTTTGTCTTCTTCTTTCTTTTCCTTCTGTACTACTTCATGCAGTATTGCATTCATCCTCTTTGATGTGTACCGTTCCCATGACATCAGAAACTTTTAGATGCACAATCATGGACGAACTAGAGAATATGCACTTGCTTACACGTATGCTGTAGAACTCGAATACAGAAAGTGCGTGTCAATGGAATAACATACACCAAATACACGCGTGCATGCAGTTTAGTTTAACATACAGAGTCGAACCCCTGCGATGGGACAGACAGGAAAAATGTCCGAATCGCTCTACCGGCTGAGCTACCATGGTCCGTGTTGTCTTCTCCTGTCTACACTGCCCTGTATCAGCGGCTGCTGACTCGGTCTTACATGCCCGGATGACCGGAATCCCAATATTTAGTTTTGCTAATCTTTCCCAGCTGTCATAGGTCTTTCCCTAGTCACCCAGTCTATCCCTGAGAGTAATGAAGGTACACCAAATACATGCGTGCATGCATATACACATTGACGCATATGTTCATGAATACAAACACTCATAAATATACGAACACACACACACATACAGACACACACACACACACACATGCACGCATACACATGCACACACACACATGCGCACACACACACATACACAAAGAGAGAAACACACATAGACACACGCATGCACACACACAAACACAAACACACATACACACAAACACACACACACACACACACACACACACATATGCACATACATTTAAGCATATTCAGACGTACACCCACCTGCATGCACACGCATTTTACACAGATACACGCAAGTACGCACACATTCACCATTTCACAAACACTTACACACATATTCATACCAACACAAATATACACATACACGCATGAAAGTTCGCAAGAACACACTCATACACATTCATTATCAGACAAACGATCGCACAGTACACACATGCGCACGGACACGCGCGCACGCACACGCACACACACACACACACACACACACACACATAAACACTCTCATACACACACACGCGCGCGCACGCACACACACACACATACACACATGAACACTCTCATACACACACACACACACACACACACACACACACGCACACGCACACTCAGACACACACACACACACACACACACACACACATACTCACACTCACAAACACACACACACACGCACACACACACTCATGCACGCAGACACACACACACAAGTATCTCAATTCTTTTTTCAGAGCACTCACAAAATGTCCGTTGCCTGCTCTCGCCTTTGAGATAGGGGTAAAACTCGTATTGGAAACTGTAATCGAAGAAACTTATTGATTCATGTTATGGCATATTGTATTGTACACTTGTTGGATGACTCCTTGTTATGGGCCGATGGCCTGAAACAATAAAAGTCTGAAGTCTGAAGTCTGAAGTCTGAAGTCTGAAGTCTGAAGTCTGAAGTCTAAAGTCTGAAGTCCGTCGCCCGCTCGCTGCCTCCGCGGTTGCTCCGTTTGACAGCCATACAGCCATCGATGATGTAACTTCGTGTAATTCATTGCCTCCTTCAACCCCAGACCCGATTCATGACATCGTTTGTCCTCTCCTTCCCACTCTCCGTCACATGACCCATGGTCATCGTCTCATCAGTCTTGATCTTATATGCACACTGCCGTCTGGTGGGGGTGCCGTGAATTACGGCCGTGACGAAGAAGAGTTACTGGAGTTGTACATCGAGAGTTCCTTTGTCTCTTCCGCCGGGTGAATTGTATACTACGCCACAGCCCAATGTGACCCAGCCTGACACCACATGGAGAACAGGCAAGTTGTTCTTCACCTTTTCGTGCATTCTCATTCTTCGCGTAAACGCATTGGACAAAGATTGAAGTATTTTTTTGATGAACAAAAATGTACTCCTGAAGTGAAATTCACGCACGTTCTATTGATAAAAGAAGATTTCTTATCCCAGTAAGGGGTAAAGGGGGGGCGGGGGGCGGCGGGGGGCGCAAATAACTTTCTTATCAATGCATTCTTGAGAGCTATTCATTAAGTGTGTGTGTGTGTGTGCGTGTGTGTGTGTGCGTATGTGCGTGTGCGTGTGCGTGTGTGTGCGCGTGCGTTTGTGTGTGTGTGTGCGCGTGTGCGCGTGTGTGTGTGGTGCGCGTGTGTGTGCGTTTGCGTGTGTGCGTGTGCGCGTATGTGTACTTCCGTGCGTCCGCGCGTATGTGTCTGTGTGCTTGTGTGAGTGTGTCTGGCTGTGCCTTTCTGTACACGTGCGTGCGTGTATATGTATCAGTATGCATGTGCATGTGTATCCATTTTTGTGCGGGTGCGAGCGAGTATATGAAAGAAAGAAAGAAGGGAGAGAAAAGAAAGAGAGAGAGAGAAGAGAGAGAGAGAGAGAAGAGAGAGAGAGAGAAGAGAGAGAGAGAGAAGAGAGAGAGAGATTAGACAGACAGACAGACACACAGACAGACACACAGACAGACACACAGATACACAGACACACAGATACACAGACACACAGACAGACAGACAGACAGACATAGGCCTACAGACAGACAGAGCCAGAGAGAGAGAGAGAGACAGAGAAAGAGAGAGACAGAGCCGGAGAGAGAGAGAAAGAGAGAGTGAGAGAAAGAGAGAGAGAGAAAGATAGAGAAAGACAGACAGAGAAAGAGAGAGACAGAGCCGAAGAGAGGAAGAGAGAGAGAGACAGACAGAGAAAGAGAGAGCCAGAGCCAGATAGAGGAAGAGAGAGAGAGAGAGAGAGAGAGAGAGAGAGAGAGAGAGAGAGAGAGAGAGAGGTAAATGCTTGTGTGCGTGCCTGGTTAAGTGCACGGGTATATATATTGCGCGTTTGTATTTGTGCATGTGCCCCAGCGCGTTTGTGCATGTTTGCATTCCTGCGTGTGTGTGCGTTCATCTTTGTATCGACATAAGTTGTGTTTTTGTCAGTAAATATCAGTGTGTACATGCTTGTATACGTGTATGTATGCGTGAGTATATGCCTTTAAGCACATGAGCACATATGTATATACAGTATGTCATCAATAAGTGCGTATTTGCACACGTTTCAATATGCTTCTATATCGATGTTCGGCGTGCATACACGTATATTTAAGTGTGCGAGTATATGTTTGTAAATTTGTACATGCATGCAATCCTTTTGCGTGTGTACTATTTGTATTTCCTTATGACTGTCTGTTCGTGTGAATGTTTTCAAACATATAAACAGGACAATGCAGACTGTCAGGGAAGGAAAAGGCTTGCTATAAAGATAAAAAGAAAAACAGTTACAAAGCTGGACATGGAAAGTACATGGCGCCGCACCCTTACTTGTTAACATTGCGCTTTCTATTTAGCGTCAGTGAGAGTTGTCACAGTATGACCGAACATTCAGGAAGCTTCTTTCCCTCTTGAGACTGGTTGTCATGCAGTCTTTGTCCAAATTTCATCTCATGTTTAAGGTATATATATATATATATATATATATATATATATATATATATATATTTTTAATATTCATATATACGCACATACCTTCCCTTGACAGGCAAGCTCATGGCGTTTACAATACAAAGAATCAACAGCCATACAACCACTCAACACCACATTCCTACAAAAACTCACACACATAAACAAAAAAACAAAAACTAAGATTCAGTAGTACAAATAGAACAAACTATACAATATACACAGCACTTGCAGGCCAGGTGAAGTAAGGCGAAGCAGCTCAGCGGGAAAGGCGGATCGGAAGAGGTGGGTCTTTAGAGCACTTTTGAACTGGGGCAGAGTGTCAGAATGACGGACTTTGCGAGGGAGACTATTCCAGGTTACAGGTCCAATATAGGAGAAGGCACGCTGTCCTTGAGTTTTCTTATTACGGCGGGGGACCTTAAGTATTCTAGAGTCAGCAGCTGAGCGTAGAGAAATGGAGAGCGTGTAGACTGCAAGAATTTCTGTAAGAGCGTGTGGTGTGCGTCGGACAAAAGAATACTCGCTTTTTCGCAGTATTTGTTCAGGCTTGTATTTCATCATTCAAACAAATGATATCTCTTCTGCAGTATTTGTCCAAATTTCACCTCATATTCATTGCACAAACAAAACATATATTTTTTTATCATCTTCCGAATTTCTGTGATGTATGTATCTATGTGCCCATGTTGTTGGTCCACTATGTAATGAAATTTTCAGTTTTGCTTTCGTGTCTTTTTATCTTGTCTGCACACTTGTTCACAAACACACATGCGCGCGCGCGCATGCATGACATACACATACACCTAGGCACAGGCACAAACAAATTCGCACACGAGCACACACTCGCGTACATATTGACAAAAAAAAACTGTGAGCACTCATCAATGCACTCACTTATATTCATTGTACTTGCATCTGTGCCTTCCCATTCCCCCTACCCCGTCCTCTTTTTCATCACAGAAAACCTGGAAAGACTTTTCATTTAACACACACACGAAATAAAAAGATCCTGGCAGCCCACATCCCAGTGCTCTCCCCTTGTGCCCTCATGAGTTCAAAGCCAACCCGAAGCCTCTGCTGGGCTATTGATAGCCTCTTTTTTGGGAGGTGTAGATGGTCCAGCATGCTAAGGCGTTGGGCTTTGCAGCGAGGCGCTGTGCCGTGGTTCAATCCCAGGGGCGGGAGAGATGGGAGAAAAGTTATTTAACACACACACGCACACACCCACAGACACATACTCGCGCGCATGGATACACACATACACACACACAAACACAAACAGTCACAAACACACACACATACACATGCACACACACACGCGTGTGCACACACACACACACACGCACACACACGCACACATACGCACACACACACACACAAAACACTCACTCACTCACACACACACACACACACACACACACAAACAATCACACGCACACACAACACACACACACAACACTCATTCACTCACACACACAACACACACCACACACACACACACACACACATACGTGCGCGCGCGCGCACGCATGCACGAACTCTCGCACAGACACACACACACACACACACACACACACACACACACACACACACACACACACACTTACTTCCCCCTCATGAACGCGTGCACTACAGCCACTTCTCGCCACTGCCGTACCATAGATCTGTGGCTGAGACAAGCCAAGCCATGGAGTTTTCACTCACTCTCTTTCTTGCTAATCTTAACGTCACGCAGCCAGCCTTCTGGCATCATGACGTCACGCAACGAACAACTTTTCTCACGACCCGCCTTTCCACATCGCAGACATCCCTCTCAAGCGTGACTGGGAGTGGCTGTGAAAAAGGAGTGGGGGTGGGGGTGAAGGGGAGGAAAAAGGGAGGGGTAGTGGAGATGAGATGAAATGGGAAGGGTGATGGGGGTGGATGGGACGGGAAGAGGAGAGAGGAAACGGTCCATAGGATACTTCACTGTAGACTGTAGTGACGAAGGTAAAATCAGAGTGGAGCTCGGATGGAGGTGGAAGGTGGGGAAACAGTGGGATGGGGGTTGATGTGGGGAGATGAGATGGGGGGAAGGACGGTAGGGCCGGGAGAGGGGGAGAGGGGGAATAAACTTGGGGGATGGAAAGGCGAGGTTCTCTGGTCCTAGTCCGATGGCTGGGAATCAGGCACCGTCCCAGACCGGAAGTGCTTGCAAATAGCTTTCCTATCGCGGTGCAGGATGGGATTTATGTCCCGGCGTCCTCTCCGCTCCCTGCAACCGGTGTAGCACGACTGCGAGATTCCCCCGTAGAAAAAAATACCCCGATTTTCACAAGAACAACCGTTTGTTTTTTTCTTGTGACGGGTGTAAT